>PYAF01000440.1:161429-174657 GCA_007407185.1 Glycine tomentella
AATATTATAGTCAAAAAAGAAAGAGTAAAAACAAAAGAAAAGAAATTTCTAGAACAAAAATGAAAAGATAATACATGATTGAAAAATAAATAAAAAAGTAACATATTTGCATGCAAGGAAAAAAAAATAAAATCTTATATATAATGTATAAGTTTAATATACTTTGTCACATATCAAAATAATAAAACATTGATGTAATATTAAGTGGGAAATTCATCTTTATAAGAGAAAAATGACTATGTAGTAATAGTCTAAAATAGTTTCATATGGTTATTCAATCACAAATTATCGTGTATGATAAATTTATTAATTTTATAATAAATATATTAAAAATCATATAAATAATAATTTGTGATTAAATAATCGTATAAAATATTTTATATAGTAAATTAAATAACCGTAATATATTTTATAACGTCAATCTCCAATTTTGTCGAAGGTAATTTGTGCAGCACTGCAGCTACTTACAAATGTAAGCATTTATATCATCTTCAGTCATGACTTTCGAAATTAATACGAGCAAAGCCTAGTAAAGGAGAAATTCTCAACAAAGCAATTGTTGTATATATATATGTGTATATATATATATATATATATATATATATATATATATATATGCGTGTGTGTGTGGTTGTGCTATATATACTAAAGCTAGTAATGTTTATTTTGGTCTTCATTCAGGACGTGGTTCCTTGCATAGATAGGTCAGAATACTTGGCTTTGGAAGAAAGAGGAGGCAAGGCATCTTCTTCCTCCCCAAGTTGTTGAGGATATCCTAGAGGAACAAATGGTGTGGCATTCTACCAATAGTGATAGTTACATGGTAAATAGTGATTACAAAAACATTGATGGTGTATGTTTATTAGACAATGAGTCAAAGTCTAACTTATTCTTTCATTATCTGTTTTTTATTCACAATAGGAATTTAAATACCAAAAAATTTATAACAACTGACATATTATTCAATTAATTATGTTAGGTCGCTTTAATACTTACTTTAAATATGCTTCTTTGAAGTCACTTATTAAGAAAATAAAAATATAAAAATTAATACTACTCGTTAATGATTAAAAGTATTTAATAAAGTATATTAAATATTCTCTTTTTTATAATGTGAGTTAAATGCTCTTTGGCATGTACTAATACCTATCTTCTATTCTTACCAATAAATAAAAAAACTGAAAATAGCAGTCTCATGGCAAAAAGAAAGAAGACATAAAAAAAGAATGTTTCCTTTAAACCTTTGGCATACATAATAATATCATTTATCTCATAATAAATTAAGCGTTGGCAATAATTATCATTCGCTGAAATCTTCAAAAATTCATTATGATGCTTACCTCAGAAGCTCAATCATCCATCGACCAACTTTTCTCTTCCTTTAACCATTAAAAAATAAACAAACTTTTATAAATTGTAAGTTGCTTAAAATATGTCAAGTGGTTTAGTTAGCAAAGTCCAACAGCAGTCCAAACAATAATTTTAAGCAAGGAAATTTTCTCTAGGAAAAATTTATCCACGGCTGTGTTACTTCTTTAGTTTGATGTCAAAAAAATAATTATACAAACATTTTATGAAAGGAACTGGATAGAATAGTCTACCATTGCAGGGACATCTATTCATCAAATTGTTAAAAAAAAATATTAATGATATATAGAGAGAAAGAAAGATTAACATCAAGAATATCTTTATCTAAATTAATTAGGGTCAGTGGTAGATGAACTCAATGATTAATACGAGAAAGTTAAAAAAAAAAAAGGAGAAAAAAAACAATAAACGAATAAAAGAAAAGAAATGTGAAAGAAAGAAAAAATGAAGAGAGATCAAATTAATAAATTATTATTTGAATTTATTCAATTTTGGGTCACATGATATTTGTGTCAAATATCTACAAACAATTTTGTTAATAATTAATTTTTGATAAAAAAAAAATCTAACTAATCACCCATAATAAACCTTCACTCTAAACTTTTTTTTCATATATAAAACTCAAAATTAAGACTTGTCCAGCAATACCAAACTTAATTTCATTTTAATTTCATTTAGACTAATATGTTAGTAAATTTATTCCAAGTTAAGAATTGTATATCCATTTATGTTGAAAGCCTAATTAACCACCCATAGTGAATTTTTGTACTTATAACTCAAAATTGAGGCTTCACTTAATGCGTGTTCGTTTCTCCCGTAGACTTACGACAACACCAAGCTTGAGACCACTTGGCCACAGAAGTATGAGTTGTTGCTTCTCTAATCTCACCGGTGATCTAAATAAACGCTTAAAGATACCAAATTCAACTTCATTCGAACCAACATGTTAATAAAATTATTCAAATTTAAGAGTTGAAAACTCTTATATATCCATTTAAGTTTTCTGTCTCAGATAAATTCACTGAGAAAGTGTAAGGTAATGGTAGTAGGATTGATCCAATTTGCTTGTATTAGACTTTTATTAACTGCTATGTCATTATTATGTCTTGAAAAACAGACCCATAAGTAACGCCCAATTGTATGGCGCAACGTGCGGACTTAGGTTGCTCTAATGTCAGCACCAAATTTTCCTCTGTAGACCAAGAGAAAATTTAACATTTTCTGATCATTCATTTCATGTTCTAATTTATAAATTATAACAAAATAAAAGAATCAACGCAAGTGCTATTAATGTGTTCTTTAGGTTGTATTTTGAGGGTAGTTTAAGAAAACGTTCTTCGTATATCAAAGTATGAATCCAATGCACGAGGACTTGTATAAAAACATGACCAGATTCAAAAACTGTTTTATGTCTTTTGTCTGCCAACATTTCAATTTTCAAACACATTGGTGAATTCTTATTAAATCAACACCCAGTTTTATATTTATTTCAAATTCTTAAATTACAAACAAAAATACCATTATACATGAATTTGTTTTCGGTATCTTTCCTTAAGGACTACAAATGAATCATTATATTCCTTCCAGTTTTTCACTCAAACCAAGCAACCTATTTGGATAATTGAATTGGCACAAGATTTTCATGCTACATATTTAAATCATGTATTCCAAATTCAGGTCATCATACATTAATCAATAAAGAATAGACTAAACCATGAAGAAGAAAATAGAGGCTGCATTCTTGGCTAAATTGTTCGTTTCTTACTAAGCAATTTGCTTTGTGTTCAAGATAACAAAGAAACAGTTGCCCATCTTTAGATGATGGGAATGGGGAAAGGCATAATTACTACCCATGTTCAAAGTGACATACTAGTAACATTAGAACTATAGAATGGTAGATTCCAACCCATGCAGTTAAGAAAACATTTGGGTGTGGATCTCATCAATAAGCCTAAATTACACAAACAATTACATAAACTGAAATGTAAGTTACCATGCACCTTTAAAAATATAAGGTAATTAGCTTCTGCTGCTGCTCTTCAGTCCTCAGCATCTCCAAGTAGAAACTGAGATGAGTTCTTTCTTCTGCCAGCATAGAACAAGTGATGAAGGCTTTCTCTCCACATGAAATCCCCTCACAGGTGCCCTCTGAACTAGACACTCAGCTTGAGCTTCTGTGAAGTTGCTAAATGTGAATGGAGAGAAACCAGATTGCATAAAGAGGTTCCTCCATGGGGGTAATTTTTCTTGAGAATGGTGGTGGCCAAGTATAATTTTCTTGATAGCTGGTTGGATGAAATGCCTCTCAATCTTTTGGAGGACATCAAGATTCACATTCACCGCATCCAATGATTCAAGCAGGGCCGAATAACATTGGAGAACATGGACTACATTGGTAGGAAGCGGTACATCCATTCGATCACAAATTCTGTCCAAAGTGATCACAACTTTTGGCCTGAGTTGCTTCACAAAGTGAAGAACTGAAGGGAACAATGATGGATAGTTTGTGAAACTTGAGACCGGGATATTCACCACAATTGCCTCGTTATCAAAGAATTTACCAAGCAGTGGACAGGAAGGAGAGTTCAATGATTCAATGCTCAAAACATTGAATTCAAATGACACATTAATGTCTTTCGCGCATTGAATCAAATTCTCTCTAGTGAAATTGAGCTCAACCTCATCACAAGTTGAGGGTGACACAATGGCAGTGACTTTGAGTGAAGGTGCACCACTACTTCTCAAGGCAATCTCTTGCATAAAAGATGACCACTGCACTCCAAACCCAATATCGAAATCAATAACATGAATTCTGTCAGACCTTTCCACAGCTTCAATGAGGGCTTGGTTGCAAGTAAAATTGGCAAACTGAAGAACAGGTGATATCTCAGAAAAGGACTTGTAAGCTCCAATTTTGAAAATGAAACTAATTGGCGAAAAAGCCATGAAACTGTGAGCATTTGAATGAAGCAGTGACATCAAGGCCTCCTTCATATAGAAAGCAGCCCTCTGAAAAGGCTTACCAATAGGGGAGAGCTGGTGATTGAGCCGCGCCAATATCCCTTGCGCATGGACCGGATTACCAGCTTCTATCAGCTCAGCAGTTTTGTATAACTGATCAAATATAGCCTGCTGAAGCTGGTGGCTTGCATCGTCTCCGGCGGAACTCACCTTCTGCTGTTTAGCAGAAGGCATAACCATTGATTGTTGTTGTTGCTGCATATGGTGAGGAAACAATGGAAGCTGTGGTTGCTGCCTCCTACCAAACACCTCTTGCCCTGAATCCAAAAGGGGCAACCTTGGAGCTTGAAAATTGTGCCCAATTGTGTCAAAGAGATGGCGTTTAAAGAAAGTAGGGTTCTCTGAGAACTGAACTTGGTTCTGGTTCAACATAAACTGTGTATTAATAATCTGAGGCTTCTCATCCACCACTCCAAACTCCTGCTGCTGCTGCTGAGAAGTGAATACACCAGGGGACACAGATGATGACACCATGAGAGGATTGTTGGCAGAGAAAACAACAGATTCTGAAACCTGGCCAGTCCCAGAACCAGCCTTGGCATTCTGGCCATCCATATTCTCAGCAATGAAAGGGAAACCAGCAGGGTAATTTGGGTCAATATTACCACTCACCATATTCATATTCAACCCTTGTTGATCCACAACACCAAATCCAGCATTGAAATCAACACTTTGAGAGCCACAGGCAGTGCTTTGCAGAAGCTTGCTCAATCCAGCAGAAGGGTCTTCAACATCCCCCATGATTAGCCTCAGGATGGATTGATCTTGACCCTCCCAGTCCTCCATCCTGATGCCACATTTTTCAGGGCTAGATTCCCGAGGAGGGTAGTTGTTGTTGTTGTTGTCTGAGGGTAGTGTTGGGTTGTTGGTGGTGTTGGCTGAGGTGCCACCACCACCACCCTTGCTAGTGCTGTTGTTGCTGCTGCCAAGAGAAGAGGACATTGTGGAGGACGAAGTGGGAGGGCTAAGGCTTCTTCTGGAGTCAAGAACTGAGGTGGGCTCAGTGATGCTGCCCACATAGCAATAGTCCTCTTTGTCTATGGTCCACTTTGGTTGTGGATTATGCAAAAGCACTGAAAATGAATCTGAGGCTGAAGAGAAATCCAACACTCCCTTCCCTTGAAATTCCTCAAAAGGCAAGGGCATGGCCTTCATCTAAGAAAGTTGCCTAGGGGGGGGAAGAACAATAATATTGGTGACCACAAAACCAACCACCCAAAAGACTCCAGTTTTTCAAAAGGTACCACCTTTGTTTCCCCACAACCCACCCCAGAAAAAAAAAAAAAAAAAGATTACAAATTAAGCAAATTTAAACCACCCCAAATGAAGAACACATACAAAAGACAAGAAATTTCGGGTTGGAAGAGCTAAAAAGGTTGAATTTTTGTTTTTGTTTTGGGGACAATACAAATCTTTGAGGAACACTGAACAAACACATAGAGTGCTGCAGGAAAAACAAAAGAACAAACAACTTGGGGACCCTCTAAAAATAAAGCTTGTTTTTTTCTTCTTCTCTCTGATTCTTCTGTGGCGTGTTGAGATTGAAACATTTGAAGAAGGTGTGATGAGGGAAGAAGAAGAAAGCCATGAAGTGAATGAATGTGATTCTTCTTTGTGTTTTCTGTGTGGAACACTCTTTGTTGCTTGTGTTTTGTAAGGTAGATGCGTGCAGCGTATAAAAGTGGTAAAGTGCGCTCTCTCTCTCTCTCTCTCTCTCTCACTGTTTCTACTTTTTTTTTTTTTAATTTCTTATATTTTATTGTTTTTTAATTTATTTTTGTGCAGCTTGTCTGCATACGTACTTTTCCCCTCTGGTTGGTAAGGTTGCTGTCGCCACCCTTGATTTCAACCACTCCAGCATCTCGCGCGTGTACTTCAGTTTCCTATGTTAAATGTATTTCTACTAATATTTCTAATTTAATGCAATAAAGGCTCGTGACAGTGTACGAAAATTTTGTCTCATGACAATTGACTAAATTCAATTCAAAATACTTATTAGTTATGCATTTACGTGTTAGTAAATAGTATCGGAGAAACAAGTTCGCACAAGTGACAGTATTCATCCAACGATATGCTAGATGTAAAATAAATTTTAAAATAATTTTTTACTTTAATATGTTAGGCTTTTTTTTGTTAAAATATTCGACTTACATGAGGCTTTTATTAATTTATAAACACGAATATCAAAATGTTTAATTTAATTGGTTAAACATGAATATATAAATATTATAAATCTATATTTAAATCTTACAAATAAAAAAATTATATATTTAAAATAATTTTTTTTTGGTGAACCTAAAATATAAATTTTAATTATTTTATCTTTAAACAAAACCTAACAAGTAGGAATGACAAAGTGGGTTAGTCCACTCAAAAACGGGTCGGACTGGCACAAACCCACTAAAAAAGTGAGCCGGGCCAGATTGGTCCACTTTTGCAAAGTGGACTAAAAATAATAGTTTGTCCCACTTTAAAGTAGGTTAGTGGGTCAGCGGACTGACCCACTTAAAAAATAAAAAAAATATTTTTATAGAAAAGGTAAAAAAATTATTAAAAAATTCAAATGTAATTATTTATACTAAAAATTAATAATGTACTAACTTAATCCTATAACAATGATTTTTAATATAAAATACATGTCTAATAAAAACAAAAGCAAGCAGGAAATACATATCTAACAATGGTTTTCAATTAACTCCTAAGTCTTAACAAATTCTTAGAAATTTGTTTCACAATGATGCAAACAATCAAAGTATATTTGTACATGTAGTATAGCTCATTATTAGGTTCCAAATAAAAATGTGTTAGGGTTAAGAATTCAAAATCAAGCAATTCTTCTTAGTCACTCTCCTTCTAAGCCACTCATTTAATTACCAATTAAATATTTTATTATTTTTTATTGGTGGGCTGTTGGCCCGTGGATTGGCCCGATCCTGGCCCACATTTGTGTGGGTGGGTTAGCCCAGCCCGTTTAATGAATGTGGGCTCAAAATCTCAGTCCGACTCGCATTTTTTCGTGGGCCAAACAGGCCAGATCCGTTTTGTCATTCCTACTAACAAGTATTAAAGCTAAAATATGTATAATTTATATAATATTTTATTTAAAGTAATTTACACTAAGCATTGAAATGATCATAAAATAGAAAATCGACAAATTTTAGTTACAATTTAAGATTGATTTACATTAGCTAAAGACAAAGGGATGTGAGTATAAAAATTGGAACTTAGGATCAATGTTTCTTTTATTACATTAAGAATTTTTAGTATCAATTTGGCAGAATTGATCAAATTGATACATTTTTAAAAATTAAAATACTAAATTAAAATTTTAAAAATTTAGAGACTAAATTGACTCTTATAAATTAATTTGGGACTAAACTAATAATTGAGCAAAAGAAAAACAATGTTAAATAGTCAAACATTGTATGCTATTGAATATTGTACAATATGGATTTGTTTGAGGGATTAGCTTAACACCTAATATTAATAAGTGAAAGGAAGGATATATAATCTTTAAGTTCTTTTTTTTTGTATATAAAAAGTTAGTGTAAGATCTATGAAGGATGAATATGCATCGCAATTCAGTTGACACTTATACAAACCTATCAAGATATCGCACCAAATAACATTAAAAGAAAGTAAAAAAAGAATGAACAACTTGGGAGTAGTAGGCAAAAACCCAATCAAAAAGCTAATATAATTTGTAATTGGAAAAATTATCTTATTACGAAGAAATTCACGCCTAACAAAACTTGGGGTATGATCCCACCAAAAATAACTAAGCCCAAAATCAGTACCATAATGAGTTAAAAGGCCACCGCAAATGTTCCCTTCACTAAAAATATGAGAGTAAACCAAAACTATATCTTAAAAAAAATAAACTATGTTCCTAGTGATAATGGAGTTGGCATCTGACTAAAGAAGGTTTCTTGAACACTTGAATCACTAAGTTGGAGTCACATTCAATCCAAAGGTTCCTCCAGTTGTGAGAAAGAACAACCTCTATAGCCAAAATAACTACGAAAGTTCCAGCATAAAAAACACTTTGAATGCCAATGTAAGAAGAGAAGCAACTAATCAAACCCATGTTTTGATATCTAAAAATGTCACCACTACCAGCGCACTCATAGCTGAACCATTCGTATTGCACTTGATGTTATTGAGCACTGGAGGGAACCAATCAACCTACTTAACCAATTGCGAGTTGGGGGTGAATGGGGGCAAAGAAGGATTTGAGGATAAAGAATTCTTCAAAATAGTGCTTTAGCTTGCTTGTCAAAGAACCAGCTATGAAGGTGGCAACAGAGATGGAAATGATAGCCTCATTGAAAGAAACAACTTTGTTGTCAAACCTTAGCTGATTGTGGCAGGTCCATATGGCCCAAAGAGAATTAAGCTCGAAAGGTAGGATGACATCCCTAGCCTGGCCACTTTACCTAAGAAAAACAATGTGGAGAAGAGATTGCAAATCCTACAGCTTCAGAGTTTTGAAAATCTTACTTTCTAGCCACAACCAGATACGACAAGCAAATGTGCAATTGAATAAGAGATGTCCAGTGGTTTCTTCAGTGCAACCACATAAAGAACAACATGATACCACAACAAAGCCATGTTGCCTTAACTTTTCGCTTTGCCCAGAGAGTAGGACTGGAAGGGGAACAAATAATGTTATAAGCCATCTTGAAAGTGAGATCACCACTACTAGCATGACACCAAACAGGGTTGTCTTAATGGAGAGAATGAGCAAATATGGTATTTTGAATGACCTCTTCCAAAGGAGAAATTTTAGAAAAAGGGATATCTGAAATTCACCAATCATTTCTAGAAATAAAATCTCTCACATAAGAAGAGATATGCTTCTTGGTTGAGGGAGGAATACCAATAAAGTCTAAGATGGGAGTATCAAGGCACCAAGGGTCATTCCAAAAATTGGCAGAGCAACTAGAATCGATTATCCAAGATGATTTTTGCTATAAAAAAAGGAATATTGGGTTTGAAAGAGGGCCATAAATAGGATTTTCTATAAGAAATAGCCATACACTTATTCTTAAGGTAACACTGTAATGCCCCGTATGCATCCGGTTTATTATCATTCATTTATAGTTGATAAGCGCAACAATTAATTAAAACTAATCAATTCGAAAGCAATAAGCAAAATGATGTCATCAAACGTCATCAACAATAACATCTTTACATTATGTATGGTAATTACACGCATCATACAACCAGAAGACCAAAATAAGTCATATAAATATATCAAAATAATGGCTGTACAAATCAATGGTATCATATACCCTGTCCTCTCAACAAACATCAGTATCTCTTAGATATATAACATATACAAAATACACACTAACTGTGCATCCTCCCCTCAGGGGTACAAATACAGGCATAACAAAAGAAATGAGCCAACATGCTCTCAAAATATATGCATAAGGTTCACACATAACCATATCACTACTCGGACCTCTTGCCCTGGGATCCACCATCTGCTCGCTGAGCATCACCTATAAAATATACTCCCCACACACGGGGTGAGATACGAATCTCAGTAAACTCAGGGTTCTTAGAGGTCTCTCCTCCCCCTAGTTCACTTCCATGACATATAGTATCAAAATTGGCATCACACCATCTAGCCATCATGGCTCTCAAAACACATTACATGTATATCACAACACAGGTGTCATTCCGTTGGGCACTATTAACATCAGGAATGTAACACAGATATAACACACACACACACATATATATCATTACCTAAGGGAGATCATCCACTGAAGGACACATTCTATCAGGACTTATTCACAACAAAGTATATATATATATATATATATATATATATATATCACAAATAACATGGTCTGAGAAAGATCATCCACTGAAGGGCACATTCTTTCAGGACTTTCCGCATTATTGTCTGAGAAAGATCATCCACTTAAGGGCACATTCTCTCAGGACTCTACACACATTGCCTGAGAAAGATCATCCACTGAAGGGCACATTCTCTCAGGACTTACTCATACATATATGGCACTTCCAAGGGAAGATCATCCACTTAAGGGTACATTTCCAAAGGAAATCCATAAATAATCTATTCTACTGGCCAGAGAATCTCATCAACACATAACATATCATCACAGTGTATATCATATACATGTTCTCAGTCAAAGCAGTAACACACAATTTTAATACACATGCATCATGACATACAATAACCATCACTCTCTCAGAGTATGGTGGAACACAGTCAATGGGAAATACTCCCAAGAACAAAGAACTTACCTGCTCTAAGTGCTACACTGGCTTTCCTGGCTTTATGGTCACAACCACCGACAACCTCTGTATCATGCCTTACATAAAGGCATACAATAAATCAATAACGGTTCTCAACCTTTAGAACGAAAAGAAACGCAATTCTATTCCATTATAACTCCATTTTTACTCTATTTTCAAGTCATAATAACTAGTCACATAATTGGTGACTCACAGACCCCCAACAGGATTTATCTCGACCTAACTAAGGCACTAGAGTCTCCCTAAGACTCTGCATCAACCAATTCAAAGAGTTTAATACTTTATCCATAACAATTCTCAATGATTATCAACATGGCTAAAATGATTACTTCAACACATTTTCACCGTTTATATAGTCTCCTAAACACATCCTGTGAAGGCACAAGGGCTCATACACATCATAATGTCATCAATCTAACCAACATTCTTCCTACACATACATTTCTCAGAGCCAAATTCCAAAGTCCATAAAATTTATATTTCAAGGCTAATCCTTCATCACAACAACCTCCTAAGCATACTTTTTCAAATGACCCAAGCCTATTTCAACTCTATCTCAAATGGGTCGCTATTCACATCAAGAACAAATTTTTAAATAATCGGTAGAATTTGTGTTTCTTACCTCTAAGTCGACAAGGAAGGCTAGAGGACAACTTCTCCAAGCTTGAGTATCCGTAAATCGCCTCCTTTCCCCGTCAAACTCAAGTTTTGTGAAGTTCACTAGAGAAAATGATCTCTCCGTTTGATGATTTTTAAGGAAAATGGAGGTTGGAATCTAACTCATTGGATGATTTTCTTCAAGTTTCATGTTGGAAGCTAAAGGTTTTGGTCAAGGAATGAAGATCTATGAAGCTTTCCTCATTCAACAATGGTGGAAACGAAGGAGGAAGGAGAAGAGCAAGTTTTTGGCCCAATTTTCGCGAAATTGGACTTTTATAGAGACTCTGTCTGTGTTCCTGCACTAATCGCGCCAGATTCCATAGAAAAAAGACTTTCTGGTGCACTTCTGGCACTAACAGCGCCAGATTCCAAAGAAAAATGGCTTTCTGGTGCACTTCTAGCGCTAATCGCGACTAATATGTTTATTGTATGATTGTAAATTGTGTGCTTTATTTTTTCAGAAAATGTCGTTTTTCAATCCGTTAGCTACTATCTTGAGTCAAAAACCTATGGATGGTACAAACTACAAACAATGGAAAACTAATTTGGATGTTGTTTTGCAATATGAGAAACTTAACTTTGTCTTGACTATCTCTAAGCCAGTACAACCTGTAGAAAATGCTTTTGAGGAAACAAAGAAGAAATTTTTTGATTGGGAGAAGGCGAATGTTGCAGTTTGTTGCTATATTTTGATCAGTCTCATTAATCACTTGCAAGAGCAAGTGAACATGCATGAGAGTGGAGAAAAAATGCTCCGGACTCTTCATGGCATGTTTGCTACTCCTAGCAGTTCAAAAAGGAAGAATGTGCTACTTGTGATTGAGGCTTGCGTAATGGAGAATTAAAGTGATAAATGGATCATTGATTCAGGAGCCACTAACCATGTTTGTTACTCTTTGGAGTGATTCAAACATAGCTTGCCTATCAGTCAAGGCCAAAGAGTTTTGAGACTTGGAAATAGGGAGCTTGTCTCTGCACTTGTAGGAGGATAAGTTATTTTTTCATTTGTTAATTATAGAACTTTGGTTTTTGGATGACTGTTTATATGTTCCAGATTTTAAGAGGAATTTAATTTCTGTTAGTTGTTTGATTAAACTTGATTTAACAGTTCAATTTAATTCCTTTATTTCTATAAGGAGTTCATCTTCTTTTATATGTTCTGGTACTCTATTTAATGGTCTTTATTTCCTTAGTCCTATACCCCATGAAGTTAATCATGTTGAATTAGGAGACGAAGAACATGTTCATCTATCTAAGAAAATAAAGATTTCCAATGAAACTTATCTTTGGCATTTGCGATTAGGTCATATTAACTCTAACAGGATACAAGGTTTGGTCAAGAGTGGGATTTTAAAATCCCTAGTTTTTGAACCGATTCCGATTAGGGGTGGAAACAGGCCAGGCCAGGCCAGGCTTGGTTAGGCCTGGCCTTGGCCTAATTTAAAAATATAAAGCCTGGCCTAGCCTTTTTATCTATCATAGGCTTTTTTTTTAGGCCTTGCCTAGCCTATTTAAAAGTCTGGCTTGGCCTACAAGCATACTAAAAAGCCTATTTTAAAATAAATATTATATATTAAAAAAAATCTAATGACTATATAGTAAAACTTCGAGAATTCGCATAATACTTTTGTAAATTTAATATAAAAAAGACACATACTTTCCTTTTAATTTGTGCGTGAAAAAAATAAAATCAATTAGAGCACTCTAATATGAGATTAAAATTTACTAATCACAACAAATTATCTTTTTTATATTTTATCTTTTTAATTAGATTATATTTTATATTATATTATTTTATTTCTCTTTTTAAAACAAACGTAACAGCTTTTGTTTTTTTATAAAACTTACACACAAATTATCTTTCTTATCTTTTATCTTTTTAAGT
>PYAF01000440.1:179844-196181 GCA_007407185.1 Glycine tomentella
ATACTAATTTATAGGGACCAAAAATATATTTAAGTCTTTAAAAATTAGACATTAAACAATTAAAAAAAGAAAAAAATTAGCACCCTTTCCTTTTTATTAGGTTTCTGGATTAGAAAATTTATTTATATTATTATTTAATTACAAATTATCATGTAAAATAAGTTTATTGATTTTTATATTTATAATCTTAAAAATCATACCAACTATGATTTTTTATTGGTTTACACTCACGTTAGATACAAAATAAACTCTAAATTTATTATATCTTATTAAGTTTAGAACGTGTTGATGAAAAAAAATCTTGAACTAATGCAAAATTAATGTTATGAACATGATATGTTTAGGAAAAAACAGTACAATATTTCATGTTAATTATATAAAAAAAATCTCAAACGCCGTAGAAAAAAAATAAAAAAGTAAGTAATTCCCTGATGCAGCAATATTTTTCACAAATTAATTAGTTTGTTTTACTTTTATTTAAGTAGAATAATAAATAGGTATGTGACCAGTAATAGAATATGGAAACAATGAATGCAGGACCTATATTAAACAATGGTTTTCCATAAGGGAACGTGACTGACTTAATTGTCAAGGTTTCTATATAATAGTTTTGTTTTACATTACTTGAAAGAAACACCATATATCATGTAGTAGTTAGTTAATATCTGAAAATAATATTGCGGGAGATAGAAACCCAATTCCTTTACAAGTGAGACATACTTTCTGAACTTTTGCTTTGTTCAGTTGTTTTTATACACTTTTTTTCCACTATCATGCTTCAACACCCTTACCTCACAGCCTTATTATTTGACGTGTTCTATTGTCTAAGTAGGTTACTCTCATCATGCATGGGGCATAATTTTCACCACACTCCATTGGGAGCTCAAAGGGATTTTGTCTAAAAGTGCAAAGGGCCAAACCCCAATTGCACAGTCAATGTCCATCACTTTCCATTCAATGTACTTCCCCCATGAATAATTGAACATGAACATGAAGATGTTTGATCTTTGAAGGGTGGGGCAACAATAATGGAAAACGCTACGGCATGATAGGAACTTAAAAAAGAAAAAAAAAATTGAGTACTTTGGTTGTCTTAGACAAAATTGAAATTGCTCAAATATCAATGTGGCAGGAAAGAAGGGGGACATGCTTAGGTTTCTTGTGAATTCTTTATGGAAACTATGATTTGGACATGTCAGAGACAAGCCTTATAGTAATTTATTTAATTTATATAATCTACGTTCCCCCATGTGAAGCCTAATAACATTACATTACATAACAATAACAACTCCTACTTCTAACTTCTCCCGTATGAAGTGTAAAGTTGCCTAAAACCCTTTGCTTCCCACTCTTTCCCTAGCTACTTGAATTTTTAATTCATTGCTTTCAAATATTTTTCCTTCTCTCTCTCTCTCTCTCTCTCTCTCTCTCTCTCTCTCTCTCTCTCTCTCTCGCATTTTCTTTTTTCTTTTTCTTTGTTTGTTGGCTAAAGGGTAACGTATGTGTTTCTGTTATGTTCTTTTCTCTCTTCTTAAGACACCTCACACCTCAAGCAATTTCATAAAAAAAAGGCCTACTTCTACACATTCAATATAATGGTAATATTTTATTTAACCCGGAAACGTCATTTTATTGCATGAATTTATATATTTAACAATCTTTAAGTTGACATCCCCATGATTAGAGGGCAACATGTATGGTATAATAAAAACCATCATCTCTAATATCCATAGCCGACCTCAACGTACAACACTTTTTAATATATTTATAAAAGATATATATATATATATATATAATTAGTTCCTTTCCCTATAACGTGATCATAACTTTATTATTTTATTTTAATTTCATTTTTTCGGTTCGACATCAGAGTTTTCTATTTCCCTTTTTTATTTTGGGTTTTTTTTGCTTCTGAAAATAGAGAGCAAGTATGTTACGATTTAAATAAATAAGAAAAAAATAATATTCAGTTGCATTTGGACCACATGGGATGGTGAAAGAAGGTTTGGCCTAGAAAATGGACTAATCGGTGCCTCCGTGACGTAGAGACCACCACTATTAGATCACGGGAAGATCTGATAGCAACCACCTCATAGATATTATTAGGGCAAGCTGAATTAATGAAGCAAAATGGCACCAACAAATTTAACTTAAAAATTATCATGTACTAATAATCTAGCATATATTAATAATTTGGCATTGAAAAGATATAACTTTCATTTAGGAGAAATTAAGTTGCCAATATAAATATTATTAGTTAAACTAACAATATATTATATAGTTTACTAACGAGCAAATTATATTGATATAAAAAAAACAATATGTTACTAATACATCAAATATTATAATATATTATACTATAATTCAAATACCTATATGAATAATTCAATTTTTGTAATATATAAATATATAAATATATATATATAGAGAGAGAGAGAGAAGAAGAAGAAGGTAATCCTAAACATAATAGGTTATTTATTAATAAATTATATTTTAAATAAGATTTAGTAAAATTCTATACAATTTTTAATTCATATATTTAAATTTTTAATAAATAATAAACATTTTCTATTTTTTAAAATTTTTAATAAAAAATTATGGATGGGTAAACCTAGGTAATTATAAATCATATTAATAAATTTATGTTTGTAAGAAGGACAATATTAGTTTGTGACGCAAGCGTATACAATCGTAATATAAAAAAAAAAAAAGTCCTTATTTGGTATATGAGTGTCAACACACATGTACATTCTTTTAAATTTTATAGATAACAATTGAGATTTTAATATTTGAATTTAATTTAATGAAGGTTTGTCTGATATAATTGTGTCTTTGACATTATTACATGTCTTGCAATATTTTATTGGGCTTAGATTGGTGTTTCCACACTTTTTTATTTCAACTTTTTTATAGCACAATATATATTACTAATATTAGAATGACGAAGGTTTCAAGTTCAACGCGTAAGTGAAATGTTTAAATAATAGAAGACGATGATAGACGACTAATAAAGTCAAATATAGATTAAGAAATAAGAGAGGATGCATGCATCCTAACAGTGGGTGTTTATTATTTATGTTTTTGGAAACAAGTTAGGCTTATGCTTATCAAGGATTTATATAACGTGATGACCTAGCCATAAGTCATAACCTGGGGTCATTAGTCACTGGATTTTCCTGTCAAGTTAACTTGCCATCATTAAAATTAATTTGCAATTATTTTATCAAAATATATATTTCTAAAGTTTCTTTGGTATTGGAGATCTATTTCTAAAGTTTAATTATAATTATGAACATTAATTTATCTTACACAAAAAAATAATAATACACATTTTCTATTTTGTAGATTTTATGTAGTAGTATTATACAATAAAGTTACAATGAAGATATGATGTGTATTAAATGGTTAAAGGAGAGAAAAAACGATGGAAAATATAATGGATTTAATATCTTTCGTTAACAAAATTAATATTTTAACAAATTAACATTTGTGACAAAAACAATGACAATAGAAAATTGAGTTTTTTCCCACTTGTTTGATTGAATATTAAAGAAAAAGAAAATAAATTTTTCTTATAAATACATATTTATTCTTACTATATCTAGATTTTGTGGGATAGAGAAGAAATAACAAAGTTAAAATTGCAATTTTTGATAGCTTTCATTTTTTTAATCTCTCATTCCTCTCTTTTCTTTTCACAAAGGAGAGGTATTTTCAGTGGATTCCATACATATTTTTAATATTTTATATTTCTCTATTCAACCAAATAATATAGAATGGACTTAAGTCTGGATATCGTACCTAAAACACTAGTTATATTCCCATAATAATTCAATTCACAATAAATTAACAATTTGGTCTCTTATCAATAGTTGAAGGAATTGTGTTCAATCCATGAGAAAGATAAGAGAAATTACATGTTAGAGCCTCCTCAATCCTTCTCACGTTCTCTCCAATCCAATAAAGCTCCCACATTATCCCTAGCTCACTCACCATGTTCCAATTTTTGTGAACAAAGAAAAAGAATAAAGATCCCTCACCCAATTTCCCCTTTTATAAAATAAAAAGTAACTAACATAGACAGGAACACGATCATGTTGTTAAAGAGCACGACTGCTTTGTTTTGCAGACAACTTTGAAAATCAAATTTGGAAAGCAACACAGTCGTGCTCTTAATAGCCCAACCGTTCTCAGGAAGTTGTAACACTGTTCGGAATTTAACGAGAAATTAAGAACGATCATTCTGTTATAGCTCTGAGTGTTCTAAACTGAACACGACTGTGCTAAAAAGTGCATGGTCGTTCTAAAATAGCATGAGTGTTCTGAATAAAACATGGGTGTGCTCTTCAGGAGATGTTCGCATATTCTCCAAATCATCATTTTTTTTAGTTATTTTCATGTTTATTCTCTTGGGGGTCTTCCTGTTACACACATACCTCAAAAACGTGACTTATACTAAAATAATTTACATATAATAAACTATTTGAGGGCAAAAACTTGTATCCCAATGCATACAAAATACGATTTATCAGACAACCCTCACCTTACAAATAAATTGTGTAGGATTGAGTTAAACTCAAAAACAATTTATAAAATGATATCAAAACTTATCATAAATCAATTGGTGGATCATCTTCATTTGCCATGCTCCAAGCGGGTATCCTTGAGCATGAGACATAGTGTTGGAAAGCCATTGTAATTGTGATCACCTCTCACCCACCTAAGTTGTGGCAGGTATCCCTTGACATAAGTGTGTGTGTTGGATATCACACATAGATTAGTGATATGATCAAAATATTAAAAATTGATATTGTAGGATGAGCTAGTCCCAAATTCAAATTGCAAGAGACATGATGCAAATAAATTAAAGACAACTTGATAAAAAGAAATAGTGTTGAATAATAATGATACTTGATGTCCTTTTTGCTGCCTAGAAGAAGAAACAACTACTCATCATATGTTCACATGCTCCTTCTCATTTATATGAAACTATGTTACAAATGCCGTGGGTTTCAAGTGGTGATGCCCTATGATTGTAGGAACAATTTTTAACAACATTGGTGTGCTATAAAAGGGGGAAAAATAATTGGCTTGGTGTGGGTTGTGTGTTTGTCACACAATGGTCTATATGATTGCATAGAAATAATAATATCTTTCAAGATAATGCACCATAAATGTTTCACCGTATTAAATTTAGATCGTGGGTCATGGTTAATAGTTGAGATGAAGGGTGTTATTTTTTACTTTTATTATTTGTTTGGTTTGTGAATCCTTTCTTGTGTATAAAAGCAGTGCATTAACTATCTTCTAGTATATAACGTTAGTGTTCTGTATGAGTTTGGATACCTCTTGTACTCTATATAAAATATACATTCTTTATCGATGAAAAAGAAAACAAGAGCTTCCAAATCATGGAAATAATGAACTTTGTGGTGTTTTTCTTCTATCCACAATCATTTTTTCCTTTTTACTTTAAAACAAACAGACCACAATTATGTGTTTGGAATGATAAAGAAAGTAAAAGAGGCGAGAACAAATTAAAACTTGAACGGAAAAAAGTAAAAATTAATAAAAATTTGAATTTTCACTTTTATAAGTTAATTTTTTAATAAAAAAATACATTATTATTTAAATTTCTTTCCTCTCCATTTCTATTCTTCTAAGCCAAATTATATGCCATAAAAAGACACCCATGGCCGCGGACGACCTAGGGTGGAAACCTAACATTGTCCTGAGGTGTCAGCACAAGAAACACAATACCATAGCAAACCATAATGATGTCTTGCTACCGAATGATAGCATGCAATAGCATTAGCAACATATATATATATATATATATATATATATATATATATATATATATATTGCCTACAAATTGTACGTTGGCTTATTAAACAGCAATTTTTCTGGACCATGATATTTTCTCAATTTCATTGCAAAATTTAGATAATAAATTTATCTTAAATCTCAAAAGGAATTCGAGTAACTACTCTATTCCCATAAAACAATACTCTTGATCTTTTCTTACTTGTTAGGGATATTATTACTTTATTTTAATACGATACCATGCAGTATAAAGGGATTTCACCTAGAACGTATAATAATCCAATTCTACCTACCCCTACATACTTGAGAACTTGTTAACCCCTTCATTGATTAAAGCGTCACAAGTAGTACACCTACTCACAAGTCACAACCAATAAAGATTGAATTCCAATATCAGGAGTGAAAAAAACAAGTGAATGAACTCTATGATCGTCATCGCAAAATCCCATGCTGGGACATTTACAATTGAAACATATATAATATTAAAATTAAAAAATGAATGTGTTTTATGTAAGCTTTATATCTTATTTTATTTTTACAACACAATAAACATTAAATATATCAAATATGTTATATTTCATTTTATTTTAACCTATTTATCAAATCAAATACTGTTATAAAGTTAGTTATCCTGATTCCAAGCTCAAACAATTGACCAAATCAAAATATCATATGATACTGGACGCGCCATGATACTGGGATAAGTGAAAATTGACACCCTCATGCGTGGACAATAGAAAGGTTTAGTAGAGTAAAGATATATGCTAATAAATATTTATCTAGTTGGTAAAAATTATATTAATATTTTGTTATATGTGAGTTCAAATTTTACTATAAATATGAGAATTTTATTGGAGAATAATCAATAAAACCTTGTGTAAAGCACTAGTTGAATCTTGACTCATACCTTAATTTTAACGAGTCTCATAAATCTAATTCACCTAAATTTTCTTGAATAAAATAAAAATAAAGGAGAATTATCTGTTGATCACGCGCTACATCTGAGACTGGGGAAAGAGCATTGAGGTTAAAGCAACATTACCAACCGGAGGAAAAATTACTGTGCAGACAACATAGACAACATAAACTAAAAAAGTTAAAAACTTAAGTAGAAACAGTGATAGAGAGAGAGAGAGAGAGAGAGAGAGAGAGAGAGCATTCCATCCCAGAAGACACAACAAGTAACAAAGAGTGTTTTCCCACAGAAAACATAAGCAACGAAGAATCACATTCATGGCTTCCTTCAACAACTATTTGGAGCTTAATAAGCCACGGATCCAGAAAGAAGTGGACAAGCTTTAAGGGTGTTTGTTCAATTTAGTGTGTGCTTTTTTCTTTTTTCTTTTAAGACAAGCAACAAACTCATGGCTCTCTTCCTTCACTGCAACTGTTTGGAGAATAATAATAAGCCACAGATCCAGAAAGAAAAATACAAGCTTTATGGGTGCTCAAGTTTTCATCTTTGGAACCCTCTTTGTGAGTTCAACAATTTTGAATATCCCACCAAAATTCCGAGCCTTCTTCTTGCAGTCCAAAATTCCACCTTTCTAAACTTTAGCATCTCAGTTTTTGCTTCCTTTTTCCCAAGCCTTGTTTGTTTCTGGTTTTTGTGAGCCAACCCCATTTGTTCAAAAACCGGTTTTGAGCCTAAGGTGCTAACTTTTTTAAAGAAACTCGAGTGGTTTTGTGGGGGGGGCACTGGATACCCTTATTAGGTAACTTTCTTAGATGAAGGCCATGCCCTTTCCTTTTGATGAAGGGTTTCAAGGGAAGGGAGTGTTGGATTTCTCTTCAGCTTCAGATTCATTTTCAGTGCTTTTGCATAATCCACAACCAAAGTGGACCATAGACAAAAAGGACTATTGCTATGTGGGAAGAAGCACTGAGCCCACCTCAGTTCTTGACACCAGAAGAAGCCCTAACTCTTCCACTGTGTCCTCTTCCCTTGGCAGCAGCAACACCATAAGCAAAGGTGGCTCAACCAATAACAACATCATTTGTGACACTCCAACAGTTTCTCAGGCAGCATTGGAAACTTCACCAGAAAAATGTGGTGGTGGTGTTGTGAGAATGATGGAGGAGTGGGAGTGTCAAGATCAATCCATTCTGAGACTAATCATGGGAGATGCTGAAGACCCTTCTGCAGGGTTGAGCAAGCTCTTTCAGGGTAGTTCTCAACAAAGTGTTGATTTCAATGCAGGGTTTGGTGTTGTGGATCAAGGGTTGAATATGGTAAGTGTTGTTGACCCTTCAGGGAATAATAATTACCCTGGTTTCCCTTTCATTGCTGAGAATATAGGTGGCCACAATGATAAGGCTGGTTTTTTGTCTGTTGGAGAATCAATGTTTTCTGTTTCTGGTAACAGTCCTTTGTTGTTTTCAACATCTCTTGGTGGGTTTAATTCTCAGCAGCAGCAGCAAGTGGTTGGAGAGGTTGACGAGAAGCCTCAGGTCATCAACCCCCAGTTTGTGTTGAACCAGAATCAAGTCCAATTCTCTGATAACCCTTCTTTCTTTGTGATGTACCCCCAATTGCAGGAGCAGCAAGTTTTCTCTCAGCATCAGGCAAAACGCCCGGTTTTTGAACCTGTAGGGCACAGTTATCAGGCTCCAAGGTTGCCCCTTTTGGACTCGGGGCAAGAGGGTTTTGATATGAGGCAGCACACACAGCTTCCATTGTTTCCTCACCATATGCAACCACAGGTTGTGCCTTCTGCTAAACAGCAGAAGGTGAGTTCCACCGGAGAAGATGCAAGCCACCAGCTTCAGCAGGCTATATTTGACCAGCTATACAAAACTGCTGAGCTGATAGAAGCTGGTAATCCGGTTCAAGCGCAAGGGATATTGGCGCGGCTCAATCACCAGCTCTCCTCAATTGGTAAGCCTTTTCAAAGGGCTGCTTTCTACATGAAGGAGGCCTTGATGTCACTGCTTCATTCAAATGTAAACAATGCCTTGGCCTTCTCAACCATCAGTTCCATATTCAAAATTGGAGCATATAAGTCCTTTTCTGAGATATCACCTGTTGTTCAGTTTGCCAACTTCACTAGTAATCAACCAATCATTGAAGCTGTGGAAAGGTTTGATCGAATTCACATTATCGATTTTGATATCGGGCTTGGAGTGCAATGGTCTTCTCTTATGCAAGTGCTTGCCCTGAGGAGTAGGGGGGTGACTTCGCTCAAAGTCACTGCCATTGTATCACCCCTCACTTGTGATGGGTTTGAGCTGAATATTGCCCAAGAAGAGTTGAACCAATTTGCAAAAGACATCAACATGTCTTTTGAGCTCAATGTTTTAAGCATTGAATCATTGAACACTCCTTCATGTCCACTCTCTGTCCAGTTCTATGATAATGAGGCAATTGCTGTGTACATGCCACTTTCTTGTTTCACAAACCACCCATCATTGTTTCCGGCAGTCCTTCGCTTTGTGAAGCAGCTTAGGCCAAAAGTGGTGGTCACTCTAGATCGAAATTTCGACAGAATTGATGTACCATTTTCCTCCAATGTAGTCCATGCTCTTCACTGTTACTCAGCCTTGCTTGAATCACTTGATGCTGTGAATGTGAACCTAGATGTCCTCGAAAAGATTGAGAAGCATTTCATCCTTCCAGCCATTAAGAAGATCATATTAAGTCCCCTCCGTTCGCAGGAAAAATTACCTACTTGGAGGAACATGTTTCTGCAATATGGCTTCTCTCCATTCACATTTAGCAATTTCACAGAAGCTCAAGCTGAGGGTTTAGTGCAGAAGGCACCTGTAAGGGGATTTCAATTGGAGAGAAAGTACTCATCTCTTGCTCTATGCTGGCAGAGGAAAGAACTCATCACAGTTTCAACTTGGAGATGCTGAGCAGCGGCAGCAGCAACTAATTATTACCTTATATATTTAAAGGTGCTTCATAACTTACTACCTAATTTATGTATTTAGGCTTTTTTAATGAGATGCACCACCCAAATGTTCTTCACTTGTGGGTTGACATCTAGATTCTACGGTTATTACTAGTGTGTTACATTTAATAAGGGTATATGCATGCCTTTTCCCCATTTCTATTATCTAAGGATTGGTGAGTGGCTTGCTGTTATGTTGAAGGCAAAGCAAATTTCTTAGAGCCAAGAGTGGTTGCTCTATATTTATGTCCATGCTTTAGTTTTGCCTGATTGGTGATTACTGTATTAAACTATTAGTTTGGGGCTGAATTTGGCATACATGGTTATAATATGTAGCATGAATGTCTTGTGCCAATTTTATGTACTATATATGTATGCAGGTGATCCTAGAAGTATTACCAATCCTGCCGTGTATTGTGATGGGTGTTCAATGTTTCAAGAATTTCTTGGATAGTTTAATTACTTTAAGAACAACTTAAGAAAATGGACAATATTGGTGATTTACTCATAATCTTTCCGATGAAATTATATATATATATATATATATATATATATATATATAATTTGAATTCTGTGAGAATACTATATTACATGGGAATATATGAGAATAATTAATAATAATCATCCTATCAAAATTAAACGGTTAAAATTAAGATATTTAAAATTTCAAATTAAAATCTAATATATCATCAAATTTCTAAAAGATTAGTCAAACAACAAACAAATTTATAAAAATATCAATTATCTTTCTAAAATATCTCAATTAATCCATTACTAGCATGATAATCATTGTCATCACTACGATCACTATTGTAGTCATCAGTGTCACTATCGTCATCATCTATCGACATAACCTTCGTCGTCGTTATCGTCACCACCATCGTTGTTGGTGATGGTGGCAGTGATGGTTATGGTCATGATAACAGAGGTCGTGACAATCATGATGATGACGATGAATTAATGATAATTGATATATTTTAGAACGTAATTTGTGTGGTGAATTTTTTAGAGATTTAATGATTATATTAAATTTTAATTTTAATTTTTAAATATTTTAATTTTAACATCTATTATTTTTAATTATAATTTAATTATTATTATTAATTATTTTCATATTCTCACGGGACATTGTATGTATGAAGAGTAGTATTTTTAAAAGAACTTTTGAAGTATCATAAAAATACAACCTAAGGAATCCATTTTACCTGAGTTACACTACACTGACTTTAATGTCAAGATCAGAACATAAAATGAATCATCAGAAAATGTTGGATTTGCTCCATATATGAAGGAAAAAGTGTTGTTCTTTGACCGATTTTAACTTGGCAATAATGATGTTACTTTGCACAAGAATTTGTTAGTGATCAAATTATGAAATCAGTCACGTACAGATTTATTGGTTATAAATATTTCACATTTTGAAATAGCCAATAAATTTTAGGCTAGTATTGGCAAATCACGTTTGATTTGTCAGGTCATTTCATTATCTTGACAGATTGAGTTACAAATAGTGATCAAGGATTCAAATTTGGACTTTTGTATATATATATATATATATTTATATAAACATCTAGTGAAGAAGTGACATCTCATTTTTGTGCCCCTTCAAAACTCTTGAAAGAGATTAGTCTTTTGCTTAACCATGGGAGATATTTCTTACAATCATATGTGTAAAACAAAAGTCAAATATTATGTTTCACAAAATTAATTAAAAACTTAGTTAAAACCTAAATATTAACTTCTTTAATTAAAAGGTATTAATTTATTGTCATTCAGAAAAAAAAAAGTATCAATGTATTGAATTAACAGTGCTCAATAAAACTAGTTATATACATAATTTCAAATAGTATATAATTTTTTTTAACGATTCTATTATGGCCATATAAGTTCATAGACTAATCAAGTATACAATTTTTTTTTGTCAATCTTTATATAAATTCGTATTTTACTTATCATTTCATTTACTCTTTTTCAAAAAGAATATTTTATTTCATTTCTATTATTCAACTAATTTGACTCACCAACTTATAAAATAAAAATAAAATGGGTTGGCTTTTCCGACAAATTTTAGAAAGCAGGTCAATTCACCTCCTCACCCTCGTGTTGAGCAGATTGATTGCGGGACGGAAGGGACGAACAGCTTTGCAACTAGAATTGAATATTTGTGTAATTCTATTTTAATAATAGTAATAATAATAACTAGAATGGGACATTTTTGTAATTCTGTTTTAAGTAATAAAAATAATAATAGGGACATTGTTGGTGTACGCATGTGTTGAAAAGAGATACATTAAAGACTTTTAATCATGTATTTTTTTTAGTCATGTATTTTTTATTTTAATTTTAAAATAGAGATATTTAATTTTTATTTTTAAAATTTATGATTTTGATCATTCCGTCAAATTAAAAGTATTATCATTAAGAAATTAAAGTTAATTATGACATGAATTAAATAAATAATATCATGTCATGTTATTAAATTTGGATCATATCAAATTAATCATTTTTTAGTGGTTAACACTTTAAATTTTCTAGTGATTAACACTTTAAATTTGATAGAAGAATCAAAATTAAAATTTTACAAAATTAAAAGATTAAATTATTTTAAAATAAGAGGATAATAATTTTTTGCAAAAAAATTAAATGTCTGTAATTTAAAATAGGAGACCAAAAATTCAAATTTTATAAAATAATAAAACCAATAATGTATTTAAACCTACATTCAAAGTAGGAGAAATTTATTATCCTACTTAATTTGAAAAGGTTTTTATATAAAAGATTAAAAAATAAGTGTAAAATAAACATTTGTTCTTTTTTTTTTTGACATAAAACACATATTCTCCACAAAAGTTAAATATCATTTGAACTAAGTAAGATTATTATAGATTAAAAAACTTTCCTTTGGAGTACTTAACACAAGTGAATACTTAGAATTTAAACATAAGATCAGTAATTAAGTTGTAACAACCTCGCACTGTTGATCCATATATTTGGTAAGTGTAAAATAATTTAATTTAATTAGATGTAATTTTAAATATAACATCAATTATTAGGTATTAATAATGTAATTGTGTATGACTGAACTTTCAAGGAGACGAACACTGACATTCGTGAATCATGTATTAAAAATGACTCAAGTTTAAAATATTTGACCAATTATTTGATCAATTCATGTTACTGTCGTTTCTTTCCCCAAAAAATACAATATTCAACACTTTATTAAATAATTAAATTTTTTTGTCAAATACTTTTCAAAAGAGTCCTTTAAAAATTAATATTCATATTCTAATGTTGATATTTTATAAAAAAATATTGATGTCATCATAAAAAAAAGGGGCAAAAGAACCCAAATAATACAAATTAAATAAGAAATTACGAATTTAAGGATGTTTTGAAACTATTTATCAATCTGGGACAGTTAGTCACGTCCAGAACTGGGCATGACTAGTCACACCCAGAATCAGGCGTGACTAGGGGGGCAGTCACGCCTGGTTCTGGGCGTGACCAGTCATGCCCAGTTCTGAGTGTGACCAATTCTTGACACGTGTTATGCACATATGCAACGATGCGTATATAAACTTTGGACGGTCATAACTTTTGACTGGAATGTCCGATTGAGGCGAAACTGGTGGCCACGCATTCGAAATATCGAGGAGAAGCCCTAGGCAAGTCCCAAAGGGGACTTGGTCAAAAAAATTTACCAAAAAAGATCTCTAAGTGTCTCAAAATTGTGATTTAATCTTCGAACATCCCTAAATTTCCTTGTTTTCTACTTTTTTAATTATTCAGTCAGTTAATTACATGCTATTTTTTATTTTTCTAATTACTTCTATTAATTTCGAGCATTTCAACATATCGTACACCTCGATCGAACATTTCTATCAAAAGTTAGACCATTTGAAGGACATATCGTATGTCGTTGTAACTTTTTTCGATATTCTAAATTTTATATGGTTTTGTTTAATATTTTTTGAATTTTTTATATAATAATCCCATTTATCCCAAAACACATTCGTTCCTAACTTTTCCGCACTCATTCCACACTTTACCACTCATTCCACTCATCCCAAAGTGCACTCACCACACAATAATCGAAATTGTAGCACCCCATTAATTCCAAAGCACACTTGGAGCGGTGAAACATTGCAAAACTCTAGAAATAGGAGTGGAACTGCGTGAGACAAAGTAAATCAAATTGAAATGCAAAGAATTGCATTGCGCTTACCTAGAGAGATAAAGATGGTGACCAACTTACTGGCACAATTGATCATTCACCATGAAAGATGGATGATCCTTTTTAATTCCCTTTCTCGCTTGGATGTATATGTTTTGACCACACTAGTTTTATACAATTGAGTCACCGATTGACAGAAAGCCTGAGTTTCGGTGTAGTTTCGATGACGAGTTAGTCGACTACGTGGTTTTGATTGGAACAAAAAGAGAAAAGGGGAATTGTCTCCTACTTTTTTTAAAAGAGAATTATCAAATTATGAGAGGATGAAAGAGATGATGAGAGGGATGAGAATAATGTGTTTAATGGGATAGTCTCGATATAAAAAATGAGAAGTATCAAAATATAATATTCTATTTAAAATGCTTTCTATATTAAAAAAATATTTACAAAAATTTAGAAAAAATGAGAAGTATCAAAAAATAAAAATTTTCAATTTTTTCAAATTCCAAAATCAAATTGAAAATTTTTATTAAATAAAATATTATATTAAAAATTAGTTATATATACAAAATCCAAAAAATATTAAACAAAATCATATAAAAATTTAGAAATTATATTAAATAAAATAATATATTAAAAATTATATATACCAAAAATCCAGAATATATAAAATAAAATCATATAAAATTAAAAAAATATACTAAATAAAACAATATTAAAAAAAGTAAAAAAATCATATTCATCATGAAGTCTAAAAATACTTTCAAATTAAATAAATAATATTAAATGATATTTTACGTCAAAAATCAAAATACGCTAATTTTGATCTTTATTTGAGCCATTAACAGTTTTTGCGACGGAATATTTTGGTCGCAAACAAAAAAATAAAAAAAACCAAATTTTTTGTCGTTAAATCAATCGCTGACCGATTTAGAGACGGATTCAATCACGACCAAAATTGGGCATGACCGGTCATGCCCAATTTTGGATGTGACCAACTGCCCTAGATTGGTAAATAGTTTCAAAACAGTCCCAAATTCGTAATTTTTTATTTAATTTGTATTATTTGGGTTCTTTTGTCAAAAAAGGGGTATCTCAAACACTACGGTTTTTAAATTATCACCGGACTGTTATTAATAATCTCACTTAATACGTGTTTGGTTTAGTTTATTTTTTTAAAAAAATATTTTTAAATATAAATTAAACTCAACATATCTCTTCGAAAAAAAATTAAACTAAACATATTATATCTACATATTTGATTCTACGTCTAACAATATTTGATTACAAGCTATATAGTTTATACACAATAGCTTTTGCGTTATTCCATCAATTTGACGTGAAAATATGACAAGATGCACATTTTTTCAATGTACAAATAAACACATGCATATTTGAAAATGAATAAATATATTCTAAATTTTCCATTGACCGGCTAAACTAAAAAGAAAGTCTAAATATATTCTAAATTTTTAAATCAAACAAAAATAAGTACCTAAAGTTCAACATGTGAAGCAACGTATCGAGTGGAAACTAAGTTTAAATTTTTTAAATAAAATTTTGAATTCGAGTTTTATATATAAAAAAAACATTTCAAATTTATAACATGGTGACAACAAATAAGGGAAAATATCTCACTCCTGGGCATCTATTTTTTCTCAAATTAAATATATAGTTAAGATGTTTATCAAAGTTAATTATTGTAGGTTGAGCTTTTGATCATTAATTTATAACGCCCAAGTATGAGTACTACTTATGAGGAAAAAAAAGAAGTAAACATCAATTCTTTCACGTTTAGTATACACTTGTATTTTTTTTTTATTTTACAAACCGTTTGTTATCCTTTTTAAAAATAATAATTTCTATTTATATTACAGTTTTAAATTTATAAGTTTTTCTTAAAGTAAATACTACCAAAAATTATTATTTTTTGTAAAGACAAAATTCTCTCTAAATATTTCACATAGTTACATATTTAAAGCTTTAACTTGAAATCATTTTGTTTGAGTAATTAATGTTCTTGTATTCTTAACCAGAATTCAAGATCAATGCATGATTAAATTAAATTATAAAACTCGCATGTTAGTTACGTCAGTGGTTAAAAATTGGTTTACAACATGTATTTAAGTTTTTTGTTGATTTGATCTCTATTACCAATTATGTACTTTAACTAGTATTGTGACCCGTGCGTCCGCACGGATCCGCTCCGCTACAGTTCTTTTAAATTAATTTTAATTTTTATCTTTATTATAACTAAAAAAATATTTTCTGATATTATTGATAAAGTAATTTAACTTACTTAATTTTTGTTGTCTTATAACAAAGAATCACAGAATTATTGGACGCACATATAAATTATAGGTGTAGATGAAAGTAAAACTATGTATAAGAAAAACAAATTAATAAGTCATTGTAATGACAAATATATCGTGTTCAAGTGTTGT
>PYAF01000440.1:196281-208743 GCA_007407185.1 Glycine tomentella
GGGGTTTTCTCAAAAAAATTAAAATAAAATAGGGGAAATGTAAAGGAGAGGAAGAGATGGAAGCAGTGGAGCGGAAGGTAGAAGAAAAGAAAAATGAAGAAAGAAGTAGTGCTCTCCCTCACCACCACCTTGAATTCCATCGGAAGAAAAAAAAAACAGAGAGCCGGCGGGAGAGAGAAAGAAGCGTGAGAGAGAGAGAAGAAAAAAAAAGAGAGAAAGAAGCGTGAGAGAGAGAGAGAGAAAAGAGAGTTTGAATTTCAAATTGAGATATTGAAGGAGTAAAATGTGGAAAGTGAAAGGAGTGAAAAAGTAGTTTGAGTTGTAATTTTTAAAATTCCAATTTTGTCAAAGAAGCAAGGACAACTGTCAAGATATTAAGTAAGGGCAAAAACGAAATTTTATTAGGCTTTAGTTTTTTTAAATAGATATTAGAATATTAGATAACAAATTAGTGATTGAATTAGTTAGTTAGCATGCTAGTAACGCTCATTTGTTTAGTTGACAAGAAATTTATTTTTCATATATATATGAAAAATTTAAGACTCATAAATGTTTAGAGTTTAATAGATAGTACTGATAATACAAAATTTTACTTTGTCAAAAAATCAGAAATAACTTTTAATATGACTATTAAAACACTTATTATATTGTTGTTTATGATTAGAGGATAGTGCTAAAAAAACATTTACACTGTCTATGTATGAATTATTTATTTATGTTTGAATCTGTTTTCAGGAAAACTAATTATTTTTTAAAAAGGCTCTGTCAGAATTTTAATAATCAAAATTTAATATAACTTCTACCAATCAAGAATTTACGAAGAAAACAAATCACTGCAGACTGCCAGAAAACACATAACCGACACAAAGGCTTTTTTAAAACAAAACTTTACCTTTTCTATATATTAATTAAAGTGAGGAGTTATAGGGCTGCATTTTCTATATAGTACCCCAAAACCTTTTTTTTTTTTTTTTTCATTTTCTACATATTGTAGCTACACAAAAGCTTGCTAACTGAACAAAAACATTGCAAAAAGTTTATTCTATTTTTGTCTGTAAATAAATGCATCTGGAAAACCTTTGGGTTTCAAGTGGTAAATATGTTAAAATATAAAACAAATGCTGAACCTCCTAATCAAGTTTTCGTTCTTTTGATTTTATAAAGTTTAATAAATAATTCATAGGTCCTTGAGCATTTTGATTTTTTTTAACACAATACGTAACTTAAGCATTTTGAGTTAACACACTATTTTAGTTAAAATCAATCGACACTAAAAATTATTTTAAGAACTACATGACTTAGATTCTTTGAGTTCCTCATTGAATGATACACAAGGGTGAGAATCAAATCATTATGACAAAATATATTAACCTTTTCACAATTTAATTTATATTCTAAACAAATGTTATTCATTCAATTAAATTTGATTCTTATTTTTTTTCAAAGGGGTGAAATAAATATTTTTATAGTTAATTAGTAGAAAATATTCAAGTGGAAAAAAAAATTAGTCATCTTAATTCTAGACATTTAATTAATTAGAGTCAGACGTCTTTATGATGGATATGTTGTAAGATGCTAACATCTTCTCTAAGCATAATCAACTCTCAAACCCAAATATTTTTGACTTTGAGGACTATTTTCTTTTTAAAGATTTTTTTTTCAAGCTTTATCAAAATTATTCTTTGTGACTAGTTTCTTTGGTTCATCGTCCCGTTATGATCTCGATTGCAACATTTTAGAACTTATTTAAAAATTTACAATTTTATTGAAACTAAAACAATAATGCCAAAATAAATAAATAAAAAAAGTTAATTAAGGACAAAGAAACTCTATTTTATAATTATAGCTAAAAACCAAAGAGTTGTTTATTCTCATATAAAAAAACAAGCTTTACATTGGGAATAAATACCTACAATGCTATCTATTCTTATAACTATATATTTTTTCCCTGGAATTCAGAAAAAGAGAATGCCAAAATCTAGCTTAAGCTCTATGGACAACATCGTACAGTGTTGGCCATGTAAAAGGATTTGAAACTTTTTTATTGATATATAAATATAAATAACTCAATTCTTTAATACATGAACTAACACAATGACATAATATATATAGTTTTTTGGGTGTATCACGTACATGCTTTCGTAAACATGTTTCCAATACAAATAATTAAATTAGGGTCAGAAATATGCTATGGATATTCATAATCATAATCTCGATATAAAGGCATGCCAGTGGTATGTGGTCCTGCAAGAGCAGAACCGTTCCACTTGCAAAATAGACAATGAATAGTATTTAATTTAATTAGCTGTAATAACTGGAAGAGGGAACAGAGGGGGGTTTCTTAAATTATCATTAATATTTTTTATCTTCTTTTTTTATATATATATTTTTTGGTAAAAGAAATTTTACTGTTATATACTTTAAGGGTCACGGTGTATATAAAAAATACAATACATGAAATTTTGGCACATAAATGCAGCGTATGTCTACCAAGTTATATACCATCTTAATGTATGTAATGCAAGCAAAGTTATACAAGCAAACATGGTTAAAATATTTTCGGGAATATTGTTAGGTAGCTAGTATTATGTCAGGTATTGTATTCTTTTTTCTAGAGATGCATAAATAGGTTAAATTATTCGTTAGGAGTTTATGGATAGCTTGCTAGATAGTCATAACCTAAATTAGGCTTCTTCATTGAATGAGTTAGTTGAATTGTTTTCTTGTTTAAATTAAGTTTAGTTCGGGTTTTAGTCATTTACAAATCTTTTAGACTTAATATGTTGATTAATTTAAATTGATAAATACATAAAAATAATATAACATTGTTATTATTACTGCATTAAAATTTTATAATATTTTGAAATTATATATTTAGATAAGTAGATAATATTAGGCCTTTTATTTAAAATAGGAGTCAAATTTAAATATTGTAAGACCTACTTTCGAGTTTATTTTTACCTCTAATGCAAAGAGTAATTATATATAGACACTTCTCCATTACAAATAGTACTCCATTATATTTATTCTTACATTATAAATTAAAAACTAAATTTAAAAATATTATAAACTAAAATACACAACTTGAAATTGAGATTTTACTCTTCTTATTCTCTTAGTTAGAAATTTTCAATTTTTCTCTTCTATCTTTTGGATGTGTATTTTCATTTTTCACTCATTATTCTCACAAATAATTAAAAAATATCTTTCAATAAAGTCAAAACTATCTTTCTTTTATATATAATTAATATTTTTAATTTTTTATTCTTTATATCATAATTTAATATTTTAATTAACTTTTATTGTAAATATAAATATAATTTATATATTCGAATATATTTATTTAGTATGAATTTTAATTAAATATAATTTAAATATTAATAATGTTTATGTATTTAATTTTCAATTATATAAAAGGAAATATTTATATTTTATACTTTACATGTTAAACTACAAGTGACAATAAAATGTGATGATAATGAGAGTAGCAAGTAAGTTGAATAAAGAACCGTCCATAATTGGATGTTTTATATAACAACAAATTTTATTTAAATCGAAATTGTCTCCCCAAACTTTTAAATTAGAATTCTTATACCCGATTAGGGTAATCTTTGGAAATGATTTACAGTTTGATAATGAATATTCGCATGATTCAATAATTAATATGAGGAAGATATAAGATTGGTTGACGGTTGGAAAGGAGGGTTTAAAGGTGAAGTGGAAAAAGGAAAGAAGAAGATCACAAATTCAAATCTCTTCCACTGATATTTCTGACAAAATTAATAAATAATATTTGTTGATAAAAAAAATAATTAATGTCTTTTCTAATTCCATATTCTCTTGACAATTAAGCTATAAAGTTTTATGTGTAGACTCCAATTCCATTCACAATACCGGTAATAAAGGAATAGTTTTAAATTTTTCTGCTAATTTCTCTCAATAATTTTTAAGAATCAAGTATAGAATAGATTGAATATTTTCTTTTTTTTTTTTTGCATTTTAAATTTCAATTTCAACATTTTATTTAATATTAAGTGAATTATTAAAAATTTGGACAATATTGGGGCAATAGGGATTGTTCAGTTGTCATATTCATAGAGGCTACATAGATTAGGGTTAATGGATCAACATGATAGTTAACATATTGTTGTAGTTCACTAAAATTAGGAATTAAGCATTGAATAATGCGCGTATGTTTAGAGTTTTGGGTCTTCTGATACGACGCAGGCGAGGAATTAAAGTTTATATTCCAAACATGACATAGATCCATAAAGATGTGTATACTTTAACTTGTCAACTGTCATATAATCCAACCATGGTTAATAAGTTAGTAATTTCATAGTGTGAAAGGGAGAAATGGTAGCTCTCAAACAAATCTCTGTGTTTCTAATGTGATGAAAAGCAAACCGGTGCTGAAATTTTATGGGTTCAAGGCAAAACAGTTAATAAAGTTTTATATTTAAATACCTAAAAATATAAACATATTACAAAAATATAGAAATATAATATCATAAGAAAATGATATAAATGATATATTTTATTTCATTAAACAAATAACATAATTTTTATAAATATAAAAAAATATCACATTTTTTTATTTAATGTACACACATCCCTTAAATTTAAAATATATTATTTTAATTTGATATATATATATATATATATAATTTGGAGGACCAAAATCAAATTAACTTTAAATTTTAAGTACTAAAAACATAATTAAGCATATATAATTTTATTAGCTTTCACATAATTATTTTGAAATCACACCACCGAGCTTCGCGACAAGGTCGGAGAGCTCATCCTTGGAGCCAGGGGGAGGTTGAGATCCAAATACACCGGACGTGATGACAATTTTTGTTTGATTGATTATGTAAAAATTATGTAAAATCTTATACTTACAGACTTAGACTTACAATACATAATTATTAAATTTATTTTATTTTATATGTAGCAAAGAAGACGTGATCATACCAATAAATGTTGATCAACATAGTAAGAAACAGACTCGTCTAGAAAAGACATGGATTTGATTCTTACTACTAATGTGAACTTTCTTAATGGATAATTTATAAGTACATTTATAAACGCTATGAGTCTTAAGACTTATTATAACTCTTATGAATTTCTGATATCCAACTTACTTAGACTTTTCTTAATAATAATATTGATAAAAAAAAAAAAAAGAGAATTGGGAGAGGTGTTCCATATAGAAAAAATCAGAAAGACAATGTGACCATTGAAGGAGCTAGAAGCATGAAATTGAAGGGGTTAATTGAACAATTGACAATGATTTCCTTGCTGCTTGTTATACTCTCGTTTGCCTATGAATCAAATTCCTGAATTTCGAAAATATCTAAGAAAAATCTTATTAGTTTTAGGATTATTTGTACAATTGATTTCTCCCTTCTTTTTTCCTTGCTGGTACGGGATATAATGTGTCTCAGTCAAACCCTATAAAATGAGTAGATAAACAAGTAAACAATAAACGCTTGTATCTCTCAAATTTAACATTTCAGTTTTTCTTTTCACTGGACAAGATTTCTTCCTAATAACACTTTCTATAACTCATTCCAACACTTTGTCAAAAACTACAAATTAGAAGTACAATTCATTAAAATAAATTAAACCGACATAATTTTCAATAAATTTCACTCAATTATAAAAGTATATTAGATTATGTGTTCTAAGTGGGCAGTTCTGACAATGAACATTTACAAAACTGATTTTCCAAACGTAAGAAAATATTTAGTTTTAGCTACTATCACATTTAAACGGATGCATGTCCCAGATCAAGTACCAATCTGCAAATCGGGAACAAAAAATAATAAAAAAGAAGGCTTGATCCAATATTTTAAATCCTATTCGTGCAACAGTTGAAGCAAAAAATTATGTTACAAATCCTACATCAGTTGGCCATAAACTTGCGTCAGTTTACGAAGCATATGCGTAGATATGGGCCATCACCAGTAAGAAATATACGGCGCATGGCTTACATTAGCTTGCTGCACAAGTATTTATAAAACTGCAAGATTTATGAATTCTAAGAAACCAATTTACCATATTCCGATTTTAATTGATTTTTCACAGCCTTAGGCACTGTCAGATTCATTTCCAGAATCGATATTCATGGGTTGTGGATTCTTGTAGCCACTAATCTCATCCTTGTAACGTTTTTTATCTTCACGTGCCTTCGCCTCGTATGGTTCCTTCTCTTCCGCTGTGCATTCAATAGGTAAAAACAAAGTACAGTTAGTGATTTAGTCCCTAAACATACTCAGATCATAAGGTGGAACTGCATGAAATGAAACAATTGGCAACCAGCCATACCTGACAACTTTTTCCATTTCTCTCCAAGTACTCTTCCCACATCCGTAAATGAAATTCCAGGATTAGTTTTCTTTAGATTCTGTCAAAAAAAAAAAGAGGAAATATTAAGTAAATAGAACTTACATAAACCCCTACTTGACTTCAGGTAGATTTTTTAATATCTTACAATCAAAATAGCTATTAAAAATGTTGCTAAAGGTCATTTTTTGGCTACAATTAGTCCAGACACATTGGAACAGTACCCACAGCTTACACACCCAAATCCAAAACCATACAACCAATATGACAGAGAATAGAACGCACCTCTCTTTCCAATTTAGAAAAGAACATGAAACCGGACATTGCCCTCTTGGGTGCATTTGGGTCCTTTTTCTTCTTCTGTTTTTTCTTCTTTCCATCTTCATCATCTTTTGATTTCTTTTTAGAAGTAGATGCCTTAGAAGGCAGATCCTTCTTTGATTCCTTTTTGGCAGGCTTCTGAAAATTGGTCACCATTAAGGTGTCAGACACACCAAAAATATAAAAAGTAGAGAAGTATCACAGATTACGAATATAAATAAAAATAACTTGCCTCTTTCTCATCACCACCATCAGTGGCATCAGAATCGTCTGCCCCAGAATCATCAGTAGGAGAACCTTCATCATCCTTGTCAGCAACAAAATCGGAATCCTATAGACATTTACCACCGTTTAATGTATATATAGAAACAAACAAGAATAGGAAAATCCTTCAACACAGAGCCCCCCCAAAGACCAGAGTGGATCAACTTTTGTCTAAGTCCAGCCTTACAGAAGCACAGAACAAATGCCCACAAACACAATAGAAGCAAAACAGAAAACACAAAAAACAAAAATGGATAGACACTTGTCAACCACATACTTATGGATGTAAGTTCAATAATTGCAAAAACTGAAATGTAAGCTTTGAGTTCACTTAAATTTTTTCATGCCCAACTATTTTCAGATGTTGTTGGTCAACATAAATGTTGTCTCCTTGATTTTTAAAACAAGAACGCAATTTTACTAAATGCTACTTATGAACTAAAGATAAAGGTGAAAGTTATATAAAATATCTGTTTGATCACCTCCTCATCACTTTCATCTTCACCAGCTTCATTTTTGATGCGCTCAAGATGTGGATCAACGGCATCATCATCATCATTCTCAAGAACCTTCTTTATACCAACAGTAGGTTGGGCATCTCCTAAGTTCATGATTTTCAAGCCCTTTGAACTGGATGTGCAGACCAAAAACAAATTGTTTATATAACAATTAGTTGTATGTAGAATTTGGCAATGGGCTAACATTTACCTGATAAATTCATACAAATTGTGGTACTCATTTCTCTGAATATTACGGAAGAGATGCTCTTGTTCAGATTTTAGTCTGATAAGAAGGTCAAAATAATGCATATTGGAGCCACCAGCAGCATGCCGCTCAAATTCCACATAGTCAATCTAATAGGAAAGGAAAAAAAAAAAAATTAAAACCTCCACCATGTATATGCTATATTAACCAGTAATTGACATTTGGTTGTCTGTAAGAACAATCAGAATTTACCTCTTCATGAAGAATAAGAGTGGGAGGTTTAGGTAGAAAGAAGAAGCTCTTCTCAAGGGGATACAGAATTCCATCTTCAGCTTTCAAAGATGATTTCACTGCATAACCATCATGACAACTCCTAAATTTTCCGGGCTTGGTCACTTTGGCACCAGACAAACCACGTAATATTGTGGTGAACACTTCATGAATAAGACCCTGATTATTGAATTGAAAATGAAACACATCAGATACTGCATCATGTGATATGCATGACCAACAGTTAACAAATTCATGCATCACTCAATCATCTAAAATGGGCAAGATGTTCTTTTCTATTTTCCCCAAACAGTCCTTGGAAGGCAGTATCTCGGGTTATATAATGACATGAATCAATTATTAACAGTTTAAGCAAAATACCTTATAAGACAGCTCCAACTTGTCCTTGTACTTTGTGTTATAAAGATCTTCATTTATTGCCAATTCACTTTCAACAACATACTCAGTTTCAAACTATACAGAAATGAGCAAAACAATGTCAGGTTCAGAAGCAAGTAAAATACACATCACATAAATTGGCAAATCATGAACTATTGAGCACTTACCTGCATCACAATATGAGGGTACAAAGTTTGTCCCTTTCGAATAGGGGGATCAAGACTAATAATGACAAAGGTATGTGGTTGATTAGACTACAGAAACATAGTAAAATTGTCAGTACACTTAACAAGTCCAAAGAAAAGCATCAATTTAAAGACTTGGCTGGATAATCGCATTGAAATTTTACTTGTCACTTAATCACTTAATATGAAAACAAATATCAGTCAACTTAAATGAAAGTACAGGATCAGGAAATGAACCTTAGGAAGTAAAAATAGGCGAACCACACTGCTATATTGGATTTTGAAATCATTAGCCTGTCCTTGAAGCCGCAAGAATGACATGTGTAACTCAACACTGTATCGTCCTCTACAAAAAAGTGCAAATTTCAATTAACAAATATTGATACTTGATATATTTATTGAAAGGACACAAATACAAGCAATACAAAAAAAAACTACAATAAGAAGCCAAAAATACTTGAATGATACATGTCTATGCATTTAAAGACACTACCTTGGTGTAAGGATCGCGATACCCTCAAATGTAACAATGGCATCTTCACCCCCAGCACCAACATCAGCCATAGACATAATTTTGTCATGGAAAACCTGATGCAGAAAAAATTAAATGTCAGTTAACCTAGAAGTTATTATAACATGAGATCTTTTATAGTCTGAAACAAACTCACCTGAGCAGGGGGATGATTTTCATCACCAACAAACTGGGTGTTGGAATTTGGTATGTGGAAACTTATCTCCATCAGTGAATCTTTCTGAAATCATAACATAAACAATATTAGGCCATAAAAAATTAAACCAAATAACCAGAGTCTTCAATATTGCACAAGCCCAAACTTGAATGAGAACAATTTTCTTGCAAAAAGCTGTCAGTTTGGCATGAATTTGCTAAAACATATAAGACTATATAAGTGCATGAAAATATAGATATACCTCATTAGCTCCAGTTGTGTCATCCACATGAAACTCCAAGATCACATCATTCTTCCCTTGAAGCTGCGTTTGAGAGACATCTGCTAAAGACACTTCAAAAGCTTGCTTTGAACCAACCATGAAAGCCAGCATATTTCCTGAAATGGAAATAGAAAATAAGAACACCCACTACTCTACTAGTATAACTACTTATAAAAGCAGTCAAGTCAAATTTTATTAAACAAGCTTCACCAAAGAAAAACAAGAATGAGATAAAGTTCCTCTTTGAGAAGTCCACAACCCCCACCCCCAAAACTCATACACAAATAAAGACCACTTTCCTATCTTGACAAGTGTTTTTCGCTTAAAATTGCACTTCATGTGCTTACCAAAGTGGAGGTAGTAGTGCCTAAATGCATTCAACACTTAAGAGTATGACAAAAGAAAAGAAGCAACTGCAAATTGGGGAGGGAAAAAGTAGCAGCACATAAGATCACAGCCTTTCTTCATATATGAAAATCATCCGGCACTATCAAGAAAAACCAATGCTCTCCAAGAACAAACTGGGTGATATCAACTGAATTTCTTTCAAAATAGGAGAGCTCTACCCTTTGCTAAAAATATTACCTGCCATTTCCTCATGAGTGCTGCTATATCAAATAGAACATAATGCCAAACTAACTTTTTCCCCCAAAAATTAAATTTACAAAACCTAGCACGTAAGGATGACAGAGAGATGTTTAAGATACATGTGACATGCCATGTGGAGAATATCAATAACAACACATAAGTCAGCTCAAGTAATTTCACCAACCATTTAGATCAACTTCTCCCCAATTACGTCCGCTAACAGAAAGTTGCTTCTCTTCTACTGATATTCCACAGGTGTTTTGGAAAAAATTGGTCAAAGTTACAACATCCTGCAAAAAAATGAATAAAATAACAATATTAGAAATTAACATCCAGCATTTGCTAGCAGTACAAGTCCAAGTCCTCAATATTTATATTTGTCAAAGTTAATAAAAGGAACAAAAGACTGAATTCCTTTTTCCACATCAAATGTATGAAATACACATTCAGGAGTAGCAGAAAAAGTAACCTGGTCACGAAATCCCGTGAACTTGTAGTACAACCCATCTTTGATTTGAACACCAAGTTGGTTACTCCTTGGTACCTTCATCCATGTCACCCCCATTATGTCAGATTTATCAACTTCAATTAATTTACCACCACCCTGTCTCTTCCATACAATTCCTCCAGGATATATTTTTATCTGCCCTGGATTCTGCAATCTCAATTTACATGAAAAGAAGTGTCACACATCTTAATTCAACTGCTAATTCCAGTCTCCTATGCACAAATCATATAAAAATTCAATTCTTTGACTCTCTAATTATCATTATGTTTTTATCAAAAAGCAATGAAGCTGATAAAAAATTGACAGTTGACATGGATCAACAAGCAATGCAACTCTGAGTAGGAGCTATGCATATTCCTCTTGTTCCTACAGAATATTAAATAAATGGTACATAACACCAAATGAAATCACTTACTGGTATAGAGGTAGAAAAATTGGAACGAAAATACTTTGCACTTGCTTGGTACAACTAGAAATATGATCCCAAAGAAAACAACTTATTCAACTGTCTATTTTCTACTAAGGTTTTAAAAAACTGTCTGCGATTGCATCAAGGTTTTCGGGGTCTCTGTGACAGTATTTACCCCAACAAAACCACCACAATTTAAAACCGTAGGGTTTTACGAACGAAACAAGAACCACTAATGCACAAATATCCCGCACTAGTCAGTACTAACTAAAACAACAAGTCAAATTTCAACACATTTATAAAATACATAAATAGGTAATCCTCTATGATGATGATGATAATAATAATAATAATGGATTAAATCAAATTAGAAGAAAAAACGAATAGCAAAACCCTAAGATTCGTTCGCTAGCAAAACTCTCAGTGGTACATGTAAAATGAAATCAAAAGGCATGATTGAATGTGGCAAACTAAAAATTAGGGTTTAGAAGAGAGAGAGAGAGAGAGAGAGAGAGAGCTTACGGTTCCTCCACGGCCACCGAGGGTGATGTTGTTGAAGAGATGACCGTCCGTCATGGTTCGCCTCAGAACAATCGAAGAACGAATAAGATTGTGTTGTGTGATATTGCGCGCACACACACACAAACGCAAAGCCAAGAGAAAAGGGAGCGCGAACGTTAATTTCCACCTGTAAGTAACAAGGGTGTGTTCGTTTTACCGTTTTAATCCATTGACACGTGTTCCAATGCACCGTTTTGTGAGACTTGAACGCACTTTTGAAGTTTTGAAGCTTGTTGAATGGAAAAACAAACACACACTCTAAATAGTTTTTGCCTATTTTCCAAAGTTGCCGCAAATTTTAGGCTTCCATCCAAACACGCTGTTCAGTGTAGCTGCAATGAAGGAGTTTGAGTACTGCAATGAGCCGAACAAGGATAGCAGCCCAACAAGAACAGAGAGGACAAACAAAAAACTTTACTAGAATTTTAGCCCAATAAAGAAAAGACAAAGAAACTTAATTCCAAACCAAAGTAATTCTAAATTCTAATTATATTAAATTAGTTTTTTTTCCTTCTTGTCAATCATTGTTTTCTCGTTAAGGATTTAACCTTAATTTCAGAACATTAACTATTTATATTCAATCATTTGGTTCTAATTAAATTAGTTTAATACTTTAATCAACCACTCATAATTATTTTTAATGCATATCATAAATAAATTTTGGATTGTGTACATATTCAAAATTTTAGTGATGTTATTAATATTAAAGAGACCATTTAATAGTAAAAAATAGAATTTATTATATCATGAAAATTAATAATTTAAAGTAAATATTATATTATTGCATAGTTAAATTTAAACAATATAAACAATATTAGTCACCAACTTATGTATGAAAAATTACTATGATTATGTCTTTTAATTCTATACCTATTTAGAATTGATTCATCCATCTCATTGTTATGTAGCAATTTAATATTTTATTCTAATTTAAGTCTTTTGCATTATTTTTT
>PYAF01000440.1:208843-257404 GCA_007407185.1 Glycine tomentella
TAATTAAAATAAATAAATGATTTACAATTTAGAAAAATAAAACAAAATTAAAGTCATAAACTAATTTATGATTTCAATATAAAAAAATATTACTTTACAACTTTAAAGTTGTAAAATAAAAAAAATTGAAGTCATAATTGTTTTATGACTTTAATGTTCTTTTTAAGAAAATAGAAGTTGTAACAGATATTACAACTTAATTCAGAAGTGGTAATACTTATTAATTTAAAATCTAGTTTTAATTGATAAATTTTTTTTTTTAAAAAAATTACCCCCAATCGAGATACTTTTACCTATTTTTGCTTATATTTTAGATCCATCATAGTAACTTACAAACGGTAAATTTTTTTAAAAAATACACTCAATAGGTACTTTCACCTACTTTTGCTTATATTTTAGGTTCATGATAGTAACATACAAACAAAACTTATACCCATTGGGTCCACAATGCACACCACCTGTTGGAAAGGGAAAGAAGTGATTTTTTCACAGTGTAGTTTTTATTTCAAATAAAAAATTTTCTCTTTATAACACTGTTTTTTTTTTTGTCAAAATTATGGCAGGCGAGATTTTAAAGATGATAAATTGGAGTCAAAGTTAATATTGGAACATACATGATCTCAAACCAAACTAAGTCCAAGTGGGTTTGGGCTTTGGTCTCGTAATTAAATTATCCAAGGAGTATGATCTTTTATCATTTCTTGGCTTTGAGTATTTTTTTTTTTTATTAATTGGTATAGTTCGGTTAGTTAAGTAATGCATGTAAATTACTTGTAAACCCTCTTATATTGGATTCTTCTATTTAAAAAATGATTGTTTATGTTTTCATCTTAAAAAAAAAAAAACTATTGCTTAAAAAAACACTACAATTTGTGAAAAAAAAAAATACTTCTCTTTCTTTAAAGAAGCTTGCTTCTTTATAATGGATGTACAATTTTATGGTGCTTGAAGTTGGGCCCACTATAGTGATCAGGCCCAGTGTCCAAACAAAATCCGAACAAAAAAAAAACATGGCTACTCTACTCAGTACTCATGATGATGGTGAAAAAGAAGAACAGAGTCGAAAGAGAATAGCAAAAAGCACAGAACAATCCAAAAATGGCGGAACGCGAAACCTCTGAATCCGAGGACCCCTCAAGTTCAGGGTCGGAATCCGAGGATGCACAAACGGTGGAGGGGAATGGTGTGAAGAAGAAGAAGGGTTTGTCGGAGTACGAGAAACAGAGGATGTCGAGAATCGCCGAGAACAGAGCCAGGTTGGAGGCTCTGGGTTTGCCCCAAATCGCTTCGTCGTTAAAGGGTTTTTCGCAGCCTCACAAAGCCACGAAGGGCAAAGAGAAGAAGAAGAAGAAGGTTAAAGATGACGATGATGAAGAGTATGAACCCGAAGAAGACGAGAGAGAACAAGTATCGGGTTCTTCAAGTGAAGAAAATGAGGACAGTAAAGACGAGAACTTTGCAATTGAAAACGCTTCAAGGTCACGGAAAAGAAAGGTGGGTCGTTAAAATTCTTCAAATAATGCTCTTTTTTATGTTTTATTTTGTGGAGTTCTTGTATAGTTTGGTTCTGAAACTGAGCGTGTTTTATGCTCTTTTATTCAAATTTGTCTCTGAATGTGTCAATTTGCTAACAAGTGTAGCTTACCTAAGTTACAAGTTTAGAAATTTAAGGCTATTTGACATGTTGCTGTTAAGAGTAACTAATTAGGAATATTAGTTTGTTATAACTTACATATAAGCTATATAAATAGAGAGGGGGTTGGTTTGTTTAAACTTAAAAAAACAATTTTAAATTTAAAATAAGCGCACTTTTTTAATAAGCAAATAGAATTTGCTTCTCAAAATAAGTAGAAAACAGTTTTTTTTTTTTTTAAATAAAAACAGTTTTAGACAAACACATTAAGAAAACAGAAAGCTGCTTATTTTATTAAAATAAGTGTTTTTCTCAAGAAATAAGTTTAGACAAACTCACCCAAACACCCTACTCAATGTATCTTTTTGAATAAACCATTTTACAAAATGTTATTCTATGGCACTCCTCTCTTGCATTTTGAACTTATGGTACTGTGGCCACAATTTGTTGGTGTCACTCGCATTTCTCCTTAAACTCCTTAAACCATTTCATCTGATAATGCTGATAGTTGCTTATAATTTTGTTTAACTTACCAAGTTGTTTAAAGTTTAAACATTAGAAGAACATGAGTTGGCAGATGACACTTTGACATGGTTTTGGTGTAGAATGGAGGCAGTGAGGTTTGAACCTAGAACCTCATGCAAAGTGCGAATGAGTTAGTTAGCACTTTAACTAAATTGTATGATAATTAACAAAAAATCCTATAGTGTTTTGACTTTAATGAAACTGGGTTATTGGGATTTTTTTTCCTGTGTTTACTCCTTTGCAAAATTGAGTTACTTTTGTTGGTAAAGACGAAAAGTGTTCTGTATTTTGCAGTAATCATTGTTTGGTTTGATGTGAATAATTAGATGTTTTGGCATTGTGTTGTTTTGGTAAGTTAGGTGCATAGACACTTCTGGTTTAAGAATTATTTTGACATTTACAATCATGATCCTTTTGCTTAATACCAACTCCAGGTGAAGAACAAAAGTTTGAAAAAGAAAGCTAGAGTCTCTGGGAAGAAGCATGTTAGTAATTCAGAGTACATTGATTACGATGATGATGAAGCTCTGAGGCAGGTAGTTTTGATGTTTACATTCTGTTGGTTTTTTCTGATATACATTTTAAGCTTTTTGCCATGATGCCGAGCAGCATTGTAACTGTATGATGTCTGTGGATAGGCAATTGCTCTTTCCTTGCAAGACTCTGCAGAAGGTTCTTATTTGCCTGACAAGAATGTAGTGAACACCAGCAAGACCGAGAAAAAGGGAAGCGGTCATGTTCAAGAAGATAAGGGAAGAAAGAAGAACAAAAAAACGGTTTGTATCAAATTCGCTATTCAAATGATCTCTTTCCTTGCTTATAACTCTTTAGTTTGTATTGGATCTTTTTTTATATTTTTAATATTTGACTGTTTCAACATCAACAGTTTGCTAGTCGGCTGCAACTGACCGAGGATGAGCTCATTGTACACTTCTTCCAGCTAGATGGTAATTTGATAATATCTGTACTTGCTACTTTTTATTTGTTTAAGAACAAACAGCAATGGCAAGAGATTAATTGGAACAGTCATACTTAAATCTCCATCTATTATTCATCAAATAGGAACTTTGTTTTCCCTTATAGTTTCAGTATATCATGCTAACATAAAAACTGCTTTTGTTGAGATGATTAGAGTTATATGTAAGCCAGCCATTTTGATCCATTAATTTTAAATGGGAAACAATGATCTGTCCTCACTTTTAACTTATGAATATTTGGAGTTCTTTTTTTTTTTTTTTTTTTAACTTTTACCAAGTACAAAAAAGCCGTATGGTTTAAGAAGCCACATTCTTGCACTTATAGCGTTGTAGTTAATTGCTTTCTTCTTTTGCATCTATTGATTTGCTTACATGGGGGGACTATTGTTTGAAGGACTATTATTTGAACGTATAACTGCTTGCATATTTGGTGTTTAAAGTATTAGATAGTTGACATTGGTATGGATCAGCTTCAAAATCCGTTTTTGTTTCTGATAGTTTTATTTAACCCAATGTTACTTTTATCAGTTTAGATTCTTTTTCCTTTTTTTTTTCTTTAAGATGAACTCAACTTACATGAAAAGTTTTTAACCATTATTTATTTCAGGGGTTTTTCGTATTTGCACAAACTAGTGCTTACCTGAAAATTTGATATGATGACAAATCACACCAAATACTCCCTCCTTCTCCAAACCAAAAATAAAATAAAAATAAGAGAGAAGTCACTACTTAAGCTCTTAATAAATAATGAGATGCCAAGAGATTCAATAATGTTGTCAACATCTAGCTATTTAATCTAAATTAAGTTCTGGTTTGATATATAGGAGAATAAAGAAGTCTTTTCCCTCTTTTTCTTTTCTGCTTTTAATTGATGTGCAAGCTGTTGTAAACTTGTCATTGACAAGAAAGTTGTGGCATGCAGAAGCAGGAAAAGGAGCTATAAGTGTAAGGGATATACAAAGGGCAGCTACAGCTCATGATTTTTTATGGACAGACAAAGAGTTAGTTGATATGATTCGCTACTTCGATGGTGATGGAGACGGAAAGGTAAGGATCAGAAGGTCTTTCTGATTGTGTTTTTCTGGCAGGAGGTCAGGAAGAGCATAGAAAAACCTATAGGCTTTTTATGACTTTCAATTTGAATTTTGGCGGATAATTGCTAAAACCTTTTGAACTATAGAATATATTCTTTAGGATTCTTAGTTCTTACACTAGTCCAAATATGTTTTGTTGATTGCAAGTACTTACTAAGCAGTTTAATCTCTTTCACTTTATTCATATTTTTCCTTATAACTTCAAGGTCAGAAAACATAGTTCTTTCTTACATCTTTTGAGAAATATGAAAATTGATGAATTTGACCCCTTAGCATAAAAATTGTGGAAAATTACCATGAAAAATTTTGTGCACTATTGTTGAATTATTGTTGTTGTTATTATTGTTAAAAATAATTGGCTCTGTTGCAGCTAAGCCTTGATGATTTCCGGAAGATTGTTGTTCGTTGCAACTTGATTAAAGGGTCTTGAAAATCTTGATAGAATCATGGTTAGACAGAGATGATAGCACATTGGAAGATATTACAAGGACTGTTAAATGTGCATATATATTTCATGGAGTGACAGACAGATTTAGTATTCCTTGTATCCCATTATCACTATATATAACTTATATTGTACTATGCTGCTTTTCCTTTTCTGTATACTTTGTAACTTTCGTGAGCCATGTGTTCATTTATAACGTAAAATGTAATGCAGGAGCCTGTAATTTGATACATTTTCAATCTCCTAAGGTTTCTTACTATTTCATTATGGTGTCTTTGAATTTAAACCCTTAGATAGTATAGTACTTGTGCCTTCGCACGGATTATATTTGATTTTATACATATATTGATCATTGGTGTAGTTAATAATGAAGGAAAACCATATACAAATCGAACACGCAGGACAAAGGGAGGAAGGCGATGAGTTAATTATTAACATTCATCTGTGTATGAAAAAGCTAACTCAAAACCTTAAAACAACTAGAATTGATACCCCGTGTTACAAGAAATACTAATCCAGATGTATGAAAAATATAACTTAGTACTTGAAAATCAAATTCATAAGCAAAATACATATTACTTTATGAAAAATATTTTCATCATATATTCATATGTATCATAAGTATGGTTACATTATCATACCTTATCCAATAAGCTTATAAGTATGGTTAAACTGCTATATCTTATTCAAGCAAAATCATTACCAACTTAGGCATGACCAAAGAATATCTTCACAGAAAATTATGTTAGTAATCTAACTAATAATCCATAATATGTCTTTCAAACAATTTCTAATCCCTTAAAATTTTCATAATAAAAGATTAAAGTCTAGTATGCATCTTTTATTCTCCTTTCACCTATCACCTCACTAATTAATCCTCAAATCAAATCATCAAGTATTTAAACCATTCAACTACATACCATTCATCATCTACTTCTAAAATTTAAATCAAAATCTTTCCATAAAAATATCAACAGACAGTCCAAAATATCATCGGAATCACCTTCAAAAGATCATCAAATGGGCTTCCATACATCACTAATATTGATGGTATAAATCATCACCTATCTTATAGCTTAAATCAACATATTCTCATCAAAGAATATCTTTCAAATGGCACGAAATTCAAGCCTAAATAATAACAATAATTCAGTCTACTAAAGCATGTGAATTAATCCAAACCAATGATTAGCTAGAGATTTAAACTTAACCTACCTCAAGTGAGTTTGAATCTTGAAAATAGAATGGATAAATGGCTTCCTTCCTTCCTTCCTTCCTTGGGAGAATCCTCTAAGAGATGAAGCCTTGATATCCTTCTTCTAAGCTTGTTAAAACTCTTCCTAAGGTTGCTAGGTTTCTCACGAAATTTTGTCAAGATGGTGGAGTTTTCTTTTCTTACTTGATTCTAACTCTAAAGGAGAAAAATGAAATGAAGGTAGTTGGGGCAATCAGTTCCTTGGCTTACTAATGACCACTTCGATGAAGAGAGGATGTTCACATAAAGGTGTAGAGAGCAAAGCTTGGAGAATGTCTTGCACTTAGGTCCTCCTTCCCCCTTTATATAGTGGTTTAGGATTCACTTTATGGAAAAATATCTCCTACACCATAATGACTTACCTTTCCACTTGACCACCCCTTTACAAGTGTCCCGACACTTGTCCAAATCATAAAGGCTCTTAATTCTCCACCATCCAAGTGTCCAAGCTCTTGAAGTTTCTCCATTTCTCTTGCATTTTCGTAGATAGGCCCAATTAGAAAAGAAGCTCATTTATGACCAAGTCAATCCACCTCCTCTGCCAATACCAGTGATAAGAACGTAGTCTCAACTACCTCAAGTCAGTAACCGAATATCTGGGACAAGATCGTGGGGGTATCTCTTCACCAACAACTTCCCAGATTTGTGTCTATAAATAGAGCTACATTCAGAGAATAAGGTACACATTCTAACTCTCTCTTTTCCATTTACACAGAGCACACATTGCACGCCAATTATGTCGTGTCCTCTTTCTGTTGTAATCTTCATCCCTAAGGTGTTTTTATCACACCAATTGTGTTGTGTCCTCTTTCTGTTGTGATCTTCATCCCTAAGGTGTTTTTATCACCATAGGCATCCTCAGAAAGAGTCTGATCCCATATTAATTATCCAACAACCCTTGTTGGACATTTCTGCCACGAACAGGAATAAGAATCATAAAATGATTAATTATTCTTCAACTTCCCTTAATTAATCATCAATTATCACAAATAATATATTAGTTTCATTTCATGATCAATTATGACGAAAAATATTCTTATCCATATACAAATTAACAACTCCAAAAAACTTTGTACCGGAAAAACATGGTACCACTTTTTCAAGAATGTCAACAATATTTCATATACTAGAGGCTTTCGAATTGCATACAATTCTCCTCCTTTTTCTATCCCTACAATACCCTTAATTGTTTGAAAAATATTACACTAACACCTTAATTATTTAAAAAACATTACATCAAATACCACAATAAAGAAGTTTGTAAACGTTAAAGAAAACAGGAAGATTGTTTACTAGAGGATGTAAGTATAATTTACTCAATAAAAAAGGACAGTAGTAATTGAGGAAAAGCTTACACGTAGCCAGTTTGTGCTTAGATTAGTAAATAGTCCCAATTGATTGATTATATATTTCACTTGAGAATAATCTTGTGTTACCACGAAGAAATTAATAGCTTCAAAAACGCATTATCATGGTGCCATGATTAAGCCATTAGACAACCAAAGGGGTCGTGGTGGGAAATTGGAGCTGCTAAAGAATTGATCACATGTACCACATCAGATAACAATACACTTCCCATGATACAAATTTGTCCACTTGTCTATGATTGCTATGGCTGATACAAGTACCTATTTTTAGACCACACATTCCAAATTTTTAGGAGCAATACATGACAATAAGACAACAAATTGGTTTTTCCACATCATCGCACATATTTCTTGTTGCTTTCTACAATTGATCTCATTTTGGAGAACTTGGCCATCACTCAGGTTACGTCCTCTTCAACAGGAAACCCAAGATGAGTCCAATGATGCCAACAAGAACTACGTACATGAATGGTACCCCGCCCCGGCTTCTGCTAGCATCGCGCCTCAAGAGCTCCTGCACACGAAAGAATCCAAACCAATCCATTATTTTCCATGAGAATTATGAAATGAAAATAATAATTGCATGTGATGTATTTATTGACTTCTTCATCAAACATTTTAACCATTATGGCAAGTAATGACTACAGTTTGACTATGCTACTAGTACTCTAATGAAAAATGATCTAGGATGTGTTTGTTTTGAAGTTGAGTAGAATTAGTTGAATGTAATTGGTGATGTGAACTGAGCTTAAACCCAGATTGGTCTTAACCCAACTCATCATATCTTTACTAATCCCACACACCTAGTTTTGACCAAAGTCAACACTAGGAGTACACACCCAAAGTAACATATAATCGCTCACAAGGGGCCTTGGGCCCTATGTTAACGATTCTTGCTCAGATCTAACACCTATACATACATCACCACCATCACGATGAAAGATATACATTTATTACATCTCATCATTACTAACTTAAGGGTTAGAATGGCTTTTGCAAGTATACATTGCTCGTATACTTTAGACAAACCAGAGTCTCAATTGAAATTAGAGTTCAGACAATCAAGCATTCAGTTCAGACAAGTCAACAATCAGTTCAGACCAGACAACATTCTAGCCTGAATTCATCACCTCATCCACTCAGGACAAAACAATTGGGAATTTGGGATATGTGCCTTATATGGCACGGTAGAAAGAATTGATTGTATGTGTTAATAGCCAAACAGGCATCCAGTCTGAGGAGTAAAAATGAATCTGAAGTGATCAGAAAAGCAGAACATAGAACCAAGAAGAGTGTGAATTTAGAGTGCAAGACTATCATGGCTTCTAACTTAGCAGTCAAAAGATTCAAAACATATTAGGCATCAAACAAGTCCCACCTTCCTGGTATGATTTCAGTGGGAAGGGTCAACCATAGGAATACTACAAGAAGCCATCTAAACAATTCTCCTTTCTATTTCTATGATAGGTAATAAAATAGTTAGGCATATAAAACTATATGCGAAATAAGCTGATTGATTAAGGATGTAGATCAATGTTGTCAAACTCGAGGATCGGAAGAGGATCGGAAGGGGGGTAAAAGATCGTAACTCGGATCGTAAGAGTTACGTGTATATGTAAAATTGAAACTGCATAAAACAATAAAAGGGGTGCAGAAAGTAACATTGTGTATCTGACCCATATTAGGAAGAAAATGAGCAAGAGGAGTACAAAAAGAGAAAAAGGGGGTATAGGAAGAAAATTGGCCCAAATGTAAACCGAATTCCCAAATGTAAACCTCACTCATCTTCTCTCACGCAGCCACTGCTCCTTCTTCTTCCTCTTCTTTGTTTTTTTTCTTTTCTCTTAATGGAATGATGGAACACAACATCATTGCCCAAGCAACCAGACGAAGACGCAAGTCACAACAGGCAGCAGCACGCAGGGAAGGAAAGAAATTGGGAAAAAATCAGTAAGCCACACCACACGCAGAGCAACCAGCGACGGCCGACGAGACTAAGAGCAGCGGCGACGACAGCAACCAGAGACGAGAGCGGCGGCGAGGAGTGAGGAACGGAAATGAGACGTCGACGGCGGCGACGAGGTATCCCAAAAGCGCGAGCCTTTTTTTTTCTTTTCCTTCTTCAGCTGGGATCGACATGGATCACTGATCTGATCCGTCCAAATCACGAGTAAGAAAGCGATCCGCCAACAATCCCTGGAGTGGACGATCCTCCCGTAAAGTTAACGCGTGGAAGCTCGAGAAGATCGCAAGATCGTACGAGTATACGAGTATACTCGTGATCTTGACAACCTTGATGTAGATAATTTCAGGATGTCCAATGGTTTGTGAGGGTTGATTTTCAAACCATCCAACAACCATACTAATATACTCAGTTTAGCAAAATGAATAGTAGACTAAGCCTATGGATATGGCTAACATGAAACTGAACCAAAAGCTTTCAAGAATCGGCACAGTAGCATATGTTCGTTCAGTTTACTATTTCTTTTGATCTGAAAATAAAATTAGTTTAGAAGCAGCAAACGGAACAGGTTCCTTTCAGTTTCCCTGCATCTATTTTCCTGATCCTTAATCACTTAAAATCAGCCAAGATTTTAAGATATTTAGATACACTTTGATTCATGAACACAAGACTAAGATGAACTCCTCTTCCCCAAACTGTAAATTTAGACATAATGAGAAGGATATTGAACTCAGTTCATCCTAATAAATGCATATCATAACATGTGAACAATCAAGATCTATAGGAACTAGGAAGTAGAAACATTCAACATAACACATGTATAAACATGCTTAAAAGATTCTTTTTCAGAATGAATTCCACACCAGTTCTTGCTGAAGTCTTCTGTTTTGCTCAACAACAGAATTCCTCTCCTCAGTTACCTTTGAAATAAGAGCTCTTGCCTGAAACAAAAATAAGTTCAAAATGAGCACCATTTTTCTTTAATTAATTAATATTAATATATCACTAAGTGATCCTGAGCTCTTCTTTGAGGCAGTTGAGACAACTGCTTCAATAGGGTTACCAGCAAATTTCCTCCAATAATAGAAATTTCAATGCAAATGAATGACTCGAAGCAATCCACTTCAAACAGTTTATCATCAGGAGCATTTCCAAACAACATGCTTAAATAAAAAACAAAATAAATCACAGTACATCAAGGCTATGAAGAAAAGATTACTGACAGAAGGCCAAAACAGTAATATAAATCGATGCATAGACTTGAAAGCTTAGAAATTTATGTGTTTCAAAAACATTTGAAAGGTAATTCCAACCTCCAAAAATTAGAGTTATCATGAAATTTGAATTCTCTACAACAACATGCAAACTGGTCCTTCAGGGTTGGGGTCAAGAGATGTTATTACATGCATGTTCGGGTTGGGGTCAACAACCAACATCAAGCATTAGATTTTTCCAAAATTAAAAAGTATTCTGTGCCACATAGAATAGAATGATAGAAATTATAATGTTAGCCGATTTTCTTTTAATTGACGAAGAAAGCAAATCAGAGAGAAATTATATATGTATATCACCTCAAAAGAAGCATCCTGATGTTCACCCCGCTCATTGAAAGCTTTTGAAGCCTATAATGCATGTTTATCACAACAATTAATTAACCAAAAAGATGAAAATTTGTTTGAAAATATATGCAAAAACCTACTGGTCACTCACCCCTGTAAATTCCGCAGCACTTGAATGCCCATTCTCAGATACAGATGCACGAGGGGATGAATCTTCATCAGATCCTTCTCGAACTGGGGATGGTGGTTGAGGAGGAGCAACATAAACAACTCTCAACTTGCACTCTTCAACATCATGACCAGATTCTTTATTGAACTGTAAAAATGAGCATAGAAAACCATCAACTTAAGCAACGTGTCACACATGTATTAATTCTATCAAGAAACAGTGTAATTTGTTGAATGAATACCATTTCTGGAGTGATATCTTTTGTGGTTGCCCCAGGGCTTGCAACTACACTTTGAAGGAGAAACTTATCCTTGCATTGCATGTCAGGAGGTGCTTCCTTTTGGGCTTGCATTGTCACTGAATGCATAAATAAGACACTAACAGTCAATACATAGAGAAGAAAGTTACTTAATAATATAAGTTCAATAATCATACACTACGAATGTAAAAGTTTTTAGGTATAACTATCGGTATGACTTTAAGTTTGTTATTATAAAATTCAACAAACTTACCACGCGGTTTGTGATTGAATTCCACTGTCAGTTTATATGTTATTTATTTTAAAAAAATATTGTACAGAAAAAAGGGGGGGAAAACAAAAACAAAAACTCAAAATTACAAATATAGAATATTTCACCATATATAACCCACCAAATCCAGCAAAAGATATACTCTCTTTGCATGCAATTGTGCTTTTGTGTGAAAGAGGGAGAATGAGGGAGAGAAGATAGAAAGATAGAGTGAGAAAACGAAACCTATGACGTTACAAGTAGACCCAGGCATCACAACTCCAGTGTTAGGTCTAACACAATATTTCTTAGGATTTGTTGTCTTGACCTGCAAAACCATGAAGTGCACCCCAAATCAAAATTACAAGTCTCCAAAACACACAAAAATTAAAGGAAAAAAGAAAAAGAAAAAGACTACACCCAAAATAAAAGAATAAAAATGAATTATAAAACAAACAAAAAAAACTCAGAAGTGAATCAGAAAAGAAACATAAAGAGTAAAATTGGTACCTTGAAAGCCACACAGTTGTCAGTCTTGTTAGACAACTGCAAAGAGCATGAGATCTGCTTCTTCAATTCAACTATTTTCACAAACCCAAAACCCAGAAAAATTAAAAAAGGAAGAAACAAGAAATTAGAACAAGACCCAGAAGCAGAAACAGAATAAAAAAACCGAAAAATTGAATTTTGAAGAGAAAAGTGAAAATCTTTATTGAATCTGAATAAGCTCACAGGGAAACTGCAGCTCCTGGGGCTGTATGTGGAGGAGGTCGCCGGAACTCATGGCGGATGGATGGGCGGGGATCGACGGAGAGAGAGATCAATGTCGGTTTTCCGGCGAGAGGAAACTGTTATCGTAGGAAGAGAGAGTCGCAATCGCAACTTGCAACGCAACAACGTGGGACACTTTGTGATTGTCTCTGATCTTTGGAAAATATTTTATATTTTACATACAAAGCATCTAATGGAAGGGTAATTTCGTCATTTTAGGTTCAAAATATGACCATATTTACTGGTCCCACTCCAATCTTTATGATTTCATTATTTTAAAAAAATAAACTTAATACAGTGGGAGACTGAATTGACTCTAATATTCAAAATCATACTAATTGGTCCCATTCTTATGGATAATATTTAATTTTTAATTTATTGTACTATATATTATATTTTACTTATAAAATATAGATAAAAATATATTATATTTTTTTATATTGATCAAAATATATTATATTTTAATATATAGAAAAATATTAAAAATATATTTATTAATAATATAGAGAAAATATAGGTAAGAGTTTATTGGTAATGTAATTTTAGTGTAAAATTTTTTCTATAGTTAAAAATTATTAATATAATTTATAATATAATATTATAAAATTAACAAATTTATTATTTATAATTAAACAATAGTACACAACTTATTTTATCTATTAGTATTATATCTATTTAACATTTTCTATCATTTATTAAAATTTATTAAACATTATATAATTTTATGTCTTATTTAATAAACTTTATTTAAATTTATAATTAATAAAAATATATTAAAAATATATCACTTGTTAAAAAAATTATCAAATAATATATTCATAGCACTTCTCCCATTCTCTTATAGAATGATGTAATAATTTCTGCCGCCCCGAGCGTAAATAAAAATATGTCCATCATGATGTGCTTTCTTTCGAGTTCTCCCTGCATCATCATGATGTGCTTTATTACTTGTGTAAGTTTCTTTCTCTTTTATTTAATTTTTCTTTTCAAGGTTGGTATCATGCTTTGTTGGTTTGTTATAATAAATTAAATTATATATTCTTTTTGTTTTTGGAAGGTATGTTTGAAACTTTGAATCGACTGTTTTTTTATTTTTCGTGGTTTACTCAAGCAACTATTTTACTGTAGTTATAAAAAAAATGTTTGCAAGGTTTACTAAATAAATTACATCTTGTTAAAATATTACAATACCCTTTTATCTTCTTCTTTTTTTAATATGAAATTTTAATTGACTTCCTATTAACATTAAACGATCTAAAATAATAATTTATATTTTTATTTTGGATGATTTCTGTGAAGAAATATTAATGAACTTGAACGGTATAGGATAGTGTTAAACAATACTTTTTTTACAGCAGTGTTAAACATTTTTTTTTACAGCATTGTTAAACAAATTTGACTCTAATTGTTGGTGTACTTTTGCTATATAAGAATTAATTCAAGTCCAGGAGAACGAAAACCATACCAAAAAATGCAACAAATAAATATTGAGGGTAAAATTTGGCATTCTACCTTAGTACATTATTGGTGGAAGGTATCCATGTGCTTAAATGGATTGTTGATGTTTGCAATTAATAATGATACATTCAATTGGATGCAAGTATTTGTTGGCACACAAACAACTAAACTCATGTCCTTTTGAAGGTTCTTATTCAGTTTAAAATGATATTCTTGTAATGGCTTTCTATATATGTTATGTCACATAATATTTTTTTTTTTTTTCAATTTAGTTACATAAAACAATTATCCACTCTTCTTGTTTGGATGAATTTTATAAGGACAGTGAACTAGTACCAACAAGTAGATTCATCTGAGCTTGAAGATAGTGCACTTAGTTGTCAATTGAGTTCTTTCCATGAACATGAAGATTTAAGAGCTGAAGATTAAAATCTTATTTTATTTTTTAATTTTAGTTTTATTTTTTATTTTAAAAAAGTTTTATTTTGATATTTTAACAACCTAAAATATTAAGAAAGTTTTATATCTATAGGGGTTGACAACCCCAGTAACGAAAGCCTTTATAAGTAATTTCGTCACTGGATGTTAAAAAACCTATGGAAACTTGTGAGAAAACATACTTCTTGTAATCCCTGAGTGATTAAAGTGAAGAAATACATACTGAAGCAGGAACTTAGGGACTGAATATATAGCCTAAGTGATAAGGTGAACTAAATATCATCTTACCTTTCTCTTTTAGTTTCTAGTTTTATATATATATATATATAGATATATATATAACACTATTTACTTTCTCAAGCCTGCACTCTCATCCCTATCCTTCACATTTATTTTTCATTTGAATACTCTCTTCTCATTCTCATGAAGTTGTGAACTTCAGTCTCATGAACAATTTATCTTAACATCTTATCTCCTGTTCAACATATTATATTTAGCATCTTTGATTTCAACTTGAATTTGGATATTTTTTTTCTCAATAATTTAAAATAGCAATATACTACAACATATATCATTTATCATAAATCTAAAAATATAATTTATACTTTAAAAGGTATTAAATTATTTCAAAATTTAATTAAAAAATAATTTGCATATTTTAAAAAATATTTATTTATTATAAATTATAAATTTTAGTTATATAAAATAAATATTTAATTTTTGCATCTATTTGGTCAAGAGGTACCCAAGAAAGATGTTTTTAGATACTTGAGATCAATGTTGCAAAAAGGTGGTGAGATTGATGAAGATGTAAATCATAGAATTAGAGCAGGGTGTATGAAATGGGGAAGTGCATCGAAGTTTTTGTGTGATTGCAAAAATTTTCCTTAAGTTGAAAGGAAAATTCTATAGAACAGTTGTATGACTGACAATGTTATATGGAGCATAATGCTGGCCAGCACATAGACAACATGAACATAAAATAGGGGTAGCAGAAATGAGGATGTTAAGATAGATGTGTAGATATACAAAGATGGATAAGATAAGAAATGATGATATTCAAAGAAAGGTATCAGTGGTACCGATATGTGAAAAGATGAGGGAGCATAGATTGAAGTGGTTTTGGCACATTATGAGACCACCACTAGATACCGTAAGAATAAAAGTTTGTTACCAAGAGCTCAACACAAAGAGAAGTAGGGGTCGACCGAAACTTACCTGGGAAAGGTAGTTAAACAAGACCTTATAGAATGAGATATAGATTGGCGAACGGTTTGGAGAAAAGCTATAATCTTGATGGAGGGTTAAACTTATTAGTAGTTTTATGTTCCAATCACTCCTTTGTTTTAGTTCTTTTCCTCTTCTTTTCTTTCTTCTTTCTTTCACCCTTTTTTTCTCTCTTTTATTTTATTTTCACTTTTTTCTTCCCCTCTTCCTTTCTTTTTTTGTCTTATTTACGATTTATTATTGGATTTATCTACTATCTGTCCTAATTAATTTAGGTTAAAGGTGTTATGGTTGATGATTGACTAAAATACTTGTTGCTTATCATATATGCAAAGTTTCATCCAAAATTAATTTGATTTATGCCTTCAAAAGCAACATCGAAGTTTTCTTATTTGAGAAATTAGCTTCTAATAACTTCTAGAAGAATAATTTCTAATAAAAATTATTAACATCTTGCTTCTAAACATTTTATATTTTCCAAATATATTTAAGTGAGTAAACGTTATTTTCTTATTTATAAGAATCTTCTGATAAAAAGAAGGTATTAGGAATTTCAATTGCACAAGTTGGACCAAAGTTTGTTAAAGGTCACAGTTCATCCTTTCTTTTTATGACTATCTGATGAACTTTAATGGATTTCGAATTTCAACTTCTTGGATTGAGCACACCTAACAATGTGAGAGAATTTTTTTTAGGAAAAGGTGATGGCCAACACAAATTGACCATAAAGTACTTTTAACAATTTCTTTTAATTTTTTAAGACAAATAAATAACATTATTTAAAGTCTTAATAAATAATTTGACAATTATGCGTTGACTTGTTTAAGCTCAGTCAACAATTTCAATTTAGAGTCCTACGATATAAGTGTGTAAAATATTTAAAAAAAATAATTTTATCACTTATAATAATCATATTTAATTCGAATATAATTAATTTTTATAAAAAATACATTATTAGATACTATTTATTATGTTTACGTGATTTTATGTTATAAACATACAAGTAATTAATCAATATTATATGATAAAAATATGGATTTTAAATTTTAAAAGGATTAAAAAAATCAAAATTTAATTATATTAAAGAGAAAAAAAAATGTACAATGAACAAGTAGGTACTTGTCAAATCAGAATTTGTGGGTGGATTAAAGTGAAGCAATATGCATTAGCTAAAGCATTCCTGACTTAGCTTTGACTCCTAAATAGAGTGATTTGGCTCCCCACCCCACCTTATACATTAATTTTCTAAAAGGTCCTTTGTGAATTTGCATCAAATTTACGATTTTCACCCATCCTTTTATATATTCAAAACATTACTGGCCAAATCAGCGAAATTTCAATATGTAATAGCCAATCAACACCATCATTCTCATATCATAACATTAACATGTTCAACATGTTTAAATAATTTAAAGAATGAATCAAACATTTTAAAAAATTTCAAGCGAAGTAATGAAATTACAATTTTAACCCCCAGTGTAACTCAATGGCATATTAGTCTACACGATTGCCAATGAGTGTGGGATAATTCGGCTCAAATACTTGCAATTCCAAGCAAGAATGCAAGCTTCAAGTTATGTAGAACGTAGAATATAGAGCAGGATTCAGAGACACAGTGGGTGTCTATTGGAATTTCATGGAAAATGTTGCAGTAGATTTAATCAAATAATAGTAAATATAAACATCTTATATAGTGTGGGAAATTTTATGTTTGGAAAAGCATACCTACTTGAACAAACAAGTAGATTCATCTGAGCTTGAAGATAGTGCACTTAGTTGTCAATTGAGTTCTTTCCATGAACATGAAGATTTAAGAGCTGAAGATTAAAATCTTATTTTATTTTTTAATTTTAGTTTTATTTTTTAATTTTAAAAATTTTTATTTTGATATTTTAACAACCTAAAATATTAAGAAAGTTTTATATCTATAGGGGTTGACAACCCCAGTAACGAAAGCCTTTATAAGTAATTTCGTCACTGGATGTTAAAAAACCTATGGAAACTTGTGAGAAAACATACTTCTTGTAATCCCTGAGTGATTACAGTGAAGAAGTACATACTAAAGCAGGAACTTAAGGACTGAATATATAGCCTAAGTGATAAGGTGAAAGTCTCTTATCTAATCTAGGAAAACATTATAACATGTAAGGATGACGACGCATTTGTGTAAGATTCTCTTGTATTCACATGTAAAAAATAATATATTTAGCCAAGAATTAATCCATATTTTATTCTCATTATATGTAAAATTTCTTTAGATTAACGATAATCATATATCATACGAACAAAATTATTATCTAATCTAATTGATTGATGAGTAACTATGACAATTTTTTTAAAGGAAAACACTATCAAATTTAAGTAAGCATAAAGAGTCAGGAATATTTGTTCAGTAGTTTCACTATCATACAAGTTACTCAGAAGTGGAATTTTCAAGAAAATATTGAGCCCTGAAAATAACTGCATGGCGGCTATTGATTGGAAGGGGCTTGATATATTTAATAAAATAACGTACCTGACCTGTTATGTGAGTTGTAGATGTCAAAAATCACTTGCTATCCCTTAATTATATTCAACTACTGTCCTTAATGGTGTTCTCAACATGTGTGGTGTACCTTAGATGCCATCTAATGAATAGTGATTTAGAAACTTTGTAATCGTACCAAAAGAACATTAACTTCTTTTCTTTTATCGAAATATATTTGTGTTTATCAATGTATAATTATCCACATTTGATAAAAATATAATTAACAACCGAGCTATTAATTAATTTTCCATGAATGGTTTAAGGAACCCGCAAGTACTTGGAATGATTTGTATAGTAATATAGTAATAATACTAAAAATTATAGCACACAATAAATATATTAATGACACTAAATATATTTTTTATTTAAAATATTTTAATTTTACTTTATTAATTAGTGTCATTGATATATTGGTTAATATTTATTTTTGTTTCTTTCACTACTTAGTCAACAACATATTTGAGCCGTTACCCTGTGGTTGTGACAAAATTCAATATCAAAAATATATGATTGATTAAATGATTTTAAATGCTTTGTACATATTTCAATACCAAATTTGTGATAAAAAAAGGTTGACAATATAAACAACTATGTTGAGTATGATCATTTGAAAAATGATTGTAAATGACACTTTATTCCGTTCTTCAACTAATTGCATTAAAATAAAATCAGAATCAAGTTTGGATTCCTGCTCTAACATAATCATGATTTTTTTTCATCATTCTTCCCACCACGATTTTATTCTCTCAAATGTTAACATTTAAACATTTTTAGCCTAAGGATAAAATAACTAAATATCAAGCTTTAGGTTCATTAACAATTATTTTTTATTTATTATTAGATTTTATAAAGTAAAAATGTCTGATATGTTAACAAGAAGTCCACCTATGTTGAGAAAAAAGATATATTATATTTTTATCATATTTAAAATAAAATATTTTTCTTAAATTTTACTTTAGTCTTCACTTATTATTGGATCGGCCTGCATTTTAATCCTTGCTTCTTTGTCCTTCAAAAATCAAACGTTTCCTCATGATGAATGTGATAAGTTCATGTTAGGTTTCTTCGCATCTTGCTATGCTGTTGCTGATGTTGTTTATAGGACCACATAACACAGACAACTGTAAATTGACTTTATTTGATTATTTCCATTCAGTTTCGTATTTTCTTCTTCAATATTTTATTATTTTCCTCACCCACGAAAGCAATGCATTTGATTTGGACCCTGAATCTTTTCCTTTTCTTTTTTCTTCTTCTTTTTTGTTTTTTCTATCTTTTCTTTCATTTCTACACATCTTTTAGAAGCTCTTCACACCAAGTTATCTTCAAAACTTATGCGTGTGTCAGTCCATTGCTAATTAAGAAAGGGGACAATAAAATACTTGCATTTACCCAGTCAATTGAGGAACATGTTCTCTGAATTATGACTAATATAAATATAACTTTTCTTGGGACTTTTTACTAAACCACCGTCCATAAACCAAATTTGACAAATTTAAAGTATGTTTAGATTAAAGTTTGTAAACTTAAATTTGAATGAATTTTGTTTTGCAAAGTGAATTTGCATAAAACAACCATCTTGCTTTCAATTGAAACGCGGTTTCAAATCAAGTATAACCGTGCAAACGTATTTTTGAAAGAAAACCAAACATAACCTTACAATGTTGACCCGAAAAAAAGTAGTAAAAAATTTAAGCTTTGTTTATTGAAAAAAAATAGTTTTTTATATTCTAAAATTTAGCTGTCCCTTCTATATGTTTGGTAGTGTTTGTCTCATGACCATATGTCTCTTTTCTAAAAGTTTGCTCCTAGGTATTTGAACTAAAAATATCTTTCACTTGTTTCTATTTTTTTAACACACTTATTCTGCAAACAATTTTTAAAACTTGATAGAATTTAGATGAGAAGTTGATTGCCTAATAGTGTAGAATTATTCAAAAAAAAAAAATACAAAAAAGTAAGAAGTGAATCAAACAAGCACTTACACTGTTACAGTAGCCTAACAAAAGCAAGTTTCAGTTGGGCATTACGATGAATAATTCAGTATAATACCAAAGTAAAAAGCAAATCCTTTGAAAAAAAATTAGAAGATATATATGAGTTTTGAAGTGTGTAAAACACAAATTTTCCTTTTAACTGTTCACAAAAACAACTAAGCTAAAATTCATAGTTCACAGTTTCTTGACCCTCCTATTTATACATGAATCTTTGTATTCACACATTTAAGACAAAAAATAAAAAATCACACTAGTTCTATACACTGTTATTTATCAAGACGCAGATGAAGAAGCAGATCAAGGGTAAAAAGAGCAGAAAGAATGACAAGGATACCCAAAAAAACAAAAACAGACAAAACTGATTATCATTTATGAATGAAAGGAATACAAGCCTCGACTCAACCGAGATATCATCATTATCGATATTGTACATTCTATCTGGAAAAAAACAAAACAACAAGTAATTAATATAACTTATCTTATTACCTATAATTTATCAAAAATAGTAAATCCATAAACTTTTCCTTGAACTAACCACTATATAATTTTTCCATCTTCATAAGTTGAGGCAAAAACAGATAAACCACTTTGTTCACAACTTGAAGATAACACAGACAAAACCATTGATACAGCATAAAGCCCAGTGATGAAGTAAGTCTTGTATGCAATTTACTTGTGTATATATCTATTGGATGTGTACCACTATCACTATGGTATATGGATGGGATGGAAAACATCCATACCTATAATAAACAACATCTACTTATTCTATTATCTGTCTCATTCAGAATATTTTTACAATGTATTAATCACTAATCACCATTAACACTAGAAGTATCAGAAGAGAATTGCTGCTTACGAGCTCGTGCAGCTAAGCCAGCAAACCACGCAACCCTCATCAACTGCAGACCGAGAATTAGCACCCACCAGCAAACCAGCCCCCTAATTGTGTGCATCACCCATGCTGGTGCACTGAGCTCAACCCCAAGCTTTAATCCCCTCATTAGCTGCAAGACACGGTAAGACTCATAAATGACAGGGGTAACAAGCCAGACTGGTGATTGCCAATGCCAAGTCAACATCTCGGTCAGAAACTGTACAGACAAAAGAAGAAGATAGGGACCGAGTAGAACTGCAAACGGGATGAAAGGTAGTTGAGGTTGGAGAAAACCCTTTTGAGATCCAAACATCATCAACAGTGGGATAACAAAACCGGTAAGAGTTGCAACAACGTTCCAGAATTGGTAACTGAAGGGAGCCTTGCTTTTGCAGTCTTGTGTTGGAGACTTTGGTTGTGAACAAGCATCAGCCATGAGGAGAAAAAGGGTTGCACCGAGGTTAAATATGCAATCAAGTCCAATTAAGGAAAGTAGGCTGACTATATTGGGGCCAAGAAAGATTGATGATATCGGTAACCACAATGTTGGGACCATACCAGTTGCTAGGAGAACAGAAGGGCCCAAAATCCACAATGGCCATTTGAAAACCTGAAGCTGCAGGTCTGGCTGAGATTCTGTCTCTACAACCCCTTCAGCATTTGTTATTGATGACTCAGCTGTTTTACTAGATTCAAGAGTTTCAAATATATTGGCATTTTGCGGCAAAAAAGTATCACTTTGATTATCAGTAGGAGCATATGTGACAGGTGATGACTCCCATGGAGTTAACTTTGTGCAGCATATGCAGGATTGATTAATGTGAATACTAGGAAAGGCGGATCCTTGGAGTTGGGATAGTTTTCCAGATTTCAATAATCCTTGGCTTCTAGAATGCACCCTTCTGAAAGTGGAGGCATGTACTTTATAATGGAGTTGAGTTAACGAAGCCATTCCTGTATGCATTCTTGACTGCTGATACTCTAAAGGATTTTATTCTCTTTGTTCTCTTGCACTTGAAGTTAAGAAAAAGCAAAGTGTTGAATATAAACACTGTTAACCTCCAAAAATCAAGAAATTGTGGACTGTTGGAGAGAGAGAGTAATGTGATAAGAAAGCATGCATCATCAACTTGGATGCTACCTTAAGAAGCGAATAAGTCTAACAATTTTAAAGGAAAAATGAAAAACAAATAAAAGAGTTATTCAAGAGACATGAAAGAAGTAAATTAAAGGACCTCAGCTACCTAAGATGGTTAATCAATCCAGAAAGTGGCACACAAATAGTACTGTTCTCCAAAATGAGATTGGGACACCTTCAGTTACACCAGACATCCCCTAATAAGATAAAACTAAAATTTGAGTCTATTTTCAGCTTCATTTTCATTTTCTTTTCTCATCAACTCCGAACAAGCAAAAAGGAAACAGTGGAAGATATACTCCAAGTGTAACAGATACAATCCAGGTGAAAAACAGAAACTTAGGCAGATTCCAGAGTCATAGAATCATATAAAGTGGTGAAGGTTTAAAAAATGGTGTTATTTGCAAAGCCAAACAAAGAAAACCAAAAGGGAAATCTTCTATATGAAATGGGTGTAGGTGTACTAAATTAGTTAGCTAGTTTCTTCATTTTATCAACAAATCACTCAGCATAAATTCCAAAGCAGTAAGCTGAAATAATGAAATACAAAACTAGTCGGCACAGCAAGAACTAAAAACAGGGCAGCTATAAACTCTTACGATTTTAATTAAGTTTCTCGGGAATTTTAGTCAGCTGGAAAAACAATTTAGTCAACTGAAAAATTTCTATTCAACTAAGATAAAAATATAGTTGACTATTTTTCCATGAAAAACAGTTCATATCATAAAACATTTTCTTGCCAACAGCAAACCAAATCTACTGAACTTGAAGCACAATTTGGCAAATGAAAAGTGAATTTACGTCAGCTAGAAGTCTCTGAATTGAAGATTTCAGACGTTCAAAGTTTAAACTTAATGGGATTTATGCCACCAGTGAATTCATTCTGTTTCCAAATAGCCATTATATTTAGGTGGCATTTGGTATAAGAAATCTTTCTTTCTTAACTAAACTGCTTTACTGGAAATGAGAGTATCAGCAACAGGTTTCTTGTTCCTAGAAGGGTCTTTTTTTTTTTTCTCTCTTTTAAAAACATGAAAAACTTTTATTCCCATGTCACTTCCCCAAGAATGTTCAAACAATCCTTATACAAAAAGCCACTTTAGGGTAATCACATAAGCACTAAAAAAGTTAATAAATAGCTCCAATTGGACAATAATCAACAATAAAACCCTTATCTCATCAGGTGAGGTTAACCACATAGATTGCATGGCAACAAAAAGCTCCAAGTGTATACAAATAAAAAATCAAAAATTACCCTTTATTAACATACTCAAAATATTATTATCCCATCAATGCGTTTATATTCCATTTGGCAGAGATACCTAAATGGCAAGGATAAAATTGTCAAAAGAAAAAAGGACCGTCTTCTTGGCTTTCTTATGCCATTATCTGGATGATCTAACATGAACCCAAACAAACTAATATAAACTGAAACAAAGCTAAATATGTAAAAGCATATCCATTTCCAGAACACGGGAGTATCTAAAACACAAACGTGTGTTAAATGCTCAGAGTATCATCAGAACCAAACTTCATCGTCACAGCAACCAGTTTAGTTAAACTTCAATACCCCTTTTCATTGAGTTATTGCAATTTATTATTTGATCAAATTAAAAATTGGTAAATAAACAAAAATTATATTCATAATTCCCTCAGCTGTAACAATTCACACACATTGCAAGTCTTAAATTTTACAACTAAAAAGGCTATTAGAGTATGCCCTAATAGCCCTTTTGCAATCACTAGCCTAATTCCAACAATAGGTGAAAGAAAACTAACAAAATCCCATCAACCAAACAGGGAGCAACAAAAGATACAAAAAAAAAATACTGAAATTCAGAGCGAAAAGAAAAACAGAAAGGGAATGAAAAGAAAGAAAATGGAGAGTGACCTTCTGGCGAAGTCGCTGGGTAGAGCACGGGCTTCGGATTCAGAGGAACATTCTCCTCCTGAGGTTATAGGTTATCAGGTTTTACTCGATGGGGTGTGGATGAAAATAAACTAGGACAGATCATAGATGTGAAACTCGATATTATTGTGAAACTCGATATTATTGAGACAGTGGGTGGATTAATGGATCAATGATTAATGATTAATGATTAATTGGTTTTATTATAAAAATTTAAAATTATATATTTATTTATTATATATAAATATATAATTAATATTATTTGTGGAAGAAAAATTTATTTATATTCCAAAATATAAAATAATAATTAATAATAATTCAAATTTTTTAAAAATCTAAAATAATAAAAAAATTGTAAAATCGATCGGGTCCAACTAGTACAATCATGATGATAATTTAATCGGTTAGGTTTGACCGGATCATCCTAGGTTAACTGCATAACCAATCTATTAGTGAAATCGATCTTATTAAACTATCGGATCCTAGTCCAATTGATCTAACTTGATCGGACCAAGTTTCAAATCAGTGCAACAAATAAATGATTATTGTTTCTAATGGTTATAAATATAATTTGTAAAAATTAAAAAAATTAAAATAATTTTACAAATGAAAAAAAATACTAAAGTAGAATGATTGAAAATATATTTAATTTAAAACTTATAATTGTTATGAATGTTCCTTTCAAAATTATGATTGTTTATTTTATATAACTAAAAACTATGACCAATAAATATTTTTAAGCATATTTTATGTAGTGCACCTAATGTATATACGAAATTTGTTAGGTTAAATTGTAATTTTGATTTTTCTGATTTTTTAAATTTATGATTTTGATTTCTCTTATTTTTAATTATAACACGTGATCCTTCTAATTTTAAAAATAACAATTTTGGTCCTTTTGTAAATTATTAACAAATAATTACGATTAATAGAATATTAAGTTAATTATAAATTTAAAACTAATAAAAATTATAAACACTAATCTTTTACAACATTATGTTCTTCCTCTCCTTTGTAAACACTTCTTTCACCTCTACTGTCGCACGCGACTTCATTGACAGAAGCATTACATTAGGATTAATAATCTTTTATTAAAGTTTTAATGATTAATAGTTTTTATTTAATTTATAATTAACTTAATAATTATATTAATCATAATTATTAGTTAATAATTTACCATGAGACCAAAATCATGAATCTGAAAATTTAGGACATGAAAATTACAATTTAACCAATTTTTTAATGATTAGCTTGTGTATTTCAAGTATATATAAAGACAGATTCAAAAGTCAATCAAATGTTCATTAAAATTCAAATTATAATAGACTAAAAGTTTAAATGTGTCATACTTTTTATTTAAGTCGTGCATGTCGTTTCTTCATATCATAAAATCCATCAATAATACAATTTGTATCAAATTTTTCAGCGATCGCTCTTTCAATGTATATAATCAAACAATTAGCTAGAAATTCATCTTCCATCTTATTTTTAAGCCTATTTTTGATAATCTTCATAGTTGAAAATGATCTCTAAGTTGTGACAATTGAGATACTAAGAGTCAATACCAAACGGAATAGACAATCAATAAAAGGATAAGTAAAATGTTTTCTTGTTTTCACTAAACCTTGTCATAGCTAAAAAAAATGTTGATAGATTTTTCAATTTTGAATGAAAAGGAACATCAACTTTATAATGTTGAACAATTTCATGAATATAAAATAAATAATGGGTAAAGAATTAGGAAAAAAAAGTGATGAAAACTGATCATTTGTTTTTTCATGTCCTTTGTCTTATTAGCTTTGCCTGCTTTGGTGTGCTGTCCACTCATGGCTTGGATTCTCAATAGTTATGGCACGCTGTAACATGGTCAATTTGAAACCAAATTTTATTCCAAAGGGGATGTTTTGATTTTGTTGGTAAACTGGATCTTATGAAAGTGACATAATGGTCTTGGTTTTTTGGCCAAACCACAAGGACATCACTACACTTTTTTAGATTGGTGTATGTGTCCGCTTGAATGTTTTAATAGCTTATCTTGATGCACAAGGGTGTAGAATTAAAGTATTTTTAGGAAAGACTTGTGCACCGGAAGCAGTTGGTATCTCATTACACTAGCTTGCTTGGGGCTTTTGTCATGCACTCATGCTATATGTACGGTGGTTAAGCATATATTGTATTGTGCATATTAAAGTAATTTTGTTATTTTACCACTAGTTTCTATGTCTGATTCTGTGAAAAATTTGAATAGGTCCAATAATGAGAATTGGAAGGAACCTCTAGGTTTGTAGTTGGCCATTGTCAATATCAACTTAGCTTTGAGGGAAGAAGAGACCCTAGCTTATACAACTGAGATTATTGTTGCTCTTCATTAGAGAATGGGGCAGTGTCATTAAATCCAACTCAGATTGGCTGGTCTGATTGGAAACTGGATCTATAACTGGTTCGAGTTACTTTTAAGATCAGATATGTAGTGAATTTGATATTGGCGTCATTAAACTAGTAAAAGAATGGGTTAAACTATTATAAACTACATGGCAAATAAAACCGAACTTGTGGGTACCCACTTGAACTTGAACTTGTCCTGACTTTGACGGCAAATAATGACTTTTATCGAGTTCAGATCCGAGTATAGATGAGTAGTGCATGATTTTTTTAATATAGGATGGGTATATAACCAGGGCCAATCCTGACACTTTTCATGAATGGGTGGATAAAACAGTTAACTGATTTATTCGTTCTCTAATACTGATTTCATTGGTGTAAAAGGAACATGACATTAAATACTCCATATATTTTTCATTGTATATGTTTACTCCCGAAATGATGAGGGTAAGAGACAATTTTTGGAATGTGTTTTATTGGAAACTTTAATAGTACTGTCAGATGAATGGAAGGAAAGAGAGGTTCAGAGGAAATAGGGAGAAGTGAAATGGTAGAATTTAAAACATTTGAAGAAATCTGAATTGCTTCAATAATAACACTCCCCCTACTAGCAGTAAAGTTAGGAAAAGCTGTTAACTTTTTATATACACACATTTTTGGCATACAAAAGTTTGCTAACTTTGTATCATGGATGAAATGAGTTGCTTTTCCCTTTTGGTGGCTCTAGCATCCGCCAAACGTTGTAACACCAAAAGATTATCTAGCCTGTGCAAGACATCCCTCATTGTTGGACGGTTTGCTGGAAAAAATTCTATGCATTGCAATGCCAATAAAGTTATTGCAACACCATCTTCCGCACAGTAACACCAATCTTCCTGCAAAGTTTCATGGACAAGAGAACAATTTGGCTTGTATTCTTTCTTGGCCCAAATATGAACCAGACCGTCCAAGTTGATGCTTGCATGTTCTCTCTTCCCAATGACTGAAACTGAAACTCTTTTGGTTATTAGTTCAAGCAAAACAATGCCAAATGAGAACACTTCACAGCTTCTATCCCATTCACCACCTGCCATTGAGTGAAAAGAGGATTGTGTTATGTGCATTAATGTATAAGCTTAGACTTCAATCTTTACATCATAGACCGTATGAATGGTTTTATTTATTTTTACCCAAACAATTAAAATCTTAAATGAACATCAAAGATTTTTCAAAAGACAGGACTAGAAATTTTTGTTTAAGCACTAATGCAGCATATATGCAGACACAGAAAGTCTTTTTGCTTTAATAATAGAAACTAGCAAAACTTAAGACAGTTATTTAGTGCTCTTCTGGTACACCAAAAATATCCTATATTGCATAACAATGGAGAATTGGAGATGAAGGATAGTTTATGAACAATTTTGTTTCTTAACCCACTAACATGATTTTTAAAGACAAAAACTTGAGGCTCACACGAGCATCAAAATGGACAATATATCGAATGCAGAAATTCTAAGAATGAAGCAAACTTGAGGTAAAAACATTAGCAGGAGAGCCTCGGCCACGCCCTACCAAAAAAGTCCCACCCTTGAGTCATTGAAGGGTCTTTTAAGAACAATTCCATGAGGCTCCCACGAGCATCAAAATAGACAATAACTCGAATACAATGATCTTAACAATGCATATGACTCGAGGTCATAATATTAGCGCTAGAAGAAAGGCCTAGGTCACACATGTGGCCTGCAAGGTCCTACAAAAAATGTTCCACGCTTTATCCAATGAAGTGTCTTTTTAAATACAAAACCGTGAGGCTCATACAAGAGACAAAACAGGTAATATCCCAGAGGTATTGACCTTAATAATGGAGCGTACTTAAAGTAAGAACAAGGTGTTTTCAATATTATTCTCCCACTGAAATTAGAGTTTCACTTTACTAATTAGCACCAATCTTTACTAAAGTAAAACTCTAGTCTCTATTGAAGAACAGTACTGAATATAACTAAAATATTATACCTAAAGTTTGTCCTAATAAATTAATAATAACATATTTTAGAGTATTATAGTAGGAAAACAAATTGAAAGGAAACATTTTTGACCCAGATAAAAAAAAATTAATACCCCTTAGAGAAAAATAAGGATCGATGTAGCTAGTTGACATTGTTAGCTGTTCCTTTAGCATTGTCACTTCACTAAGCAACACCAAATCAATAAAATTTGGCTTGTAATCCTGCACCAGAAATGAGTGTTCATGTTGATTGACAAAACAGAGAAAGTGCAAATGAAAAAGGAAACATCAATACATAAAATTTTCAGAAGCTGAGAAGAGGATTATTGTCATAATAATGTGCTAACCTTGTCGAGAAGAATATGAGATGCACTGATATTCAACACCATATTTTGCTTTTCCTGGTCATGCATGAATTTCAGGAGCTTTGCAAGTCCATGAATTACATTTATTCTCTGAAGCCAATTCAGGTTATCTGCCTCAGCAAAGAAATCACATCAGAAAGCCTAAGTAAATCATTTATCTTTGGTTCCTATTATATCTCAAGAATTCAAGGACCAAAAATAATTATTGAAATAATCCCACAACTTGGTTGCTGATAAATTCTCATGTACTAACATAGATGAAGGATTAGTACCTATACATATCATTCAATCACAATGAAAGAGCAACAACCCGTTGGAGATTCTTTCATTTCTTCTCCAATTAAAACGAGTTTTGAATTTTTCCCTTAACCGTTGACATTTGAAGGTGATAATCATCACAGCTTGTAATAAAGTAATTAATAGTTTAATACCTTTCATTATTACGTTATCCAAAGTATCAAGTGGATTGAGATCATACACAAGTCCTTTCACATGTCTCTCCCAAGTATAACCAATCAACTTCACCAAATTCGGGTAACCTCTTAATGTTGGATTAGTCCAAAATTTTACTTCCTCCTGCAAAACAGAAACATTGAGCTTCCAAAATCAGTGACAGATAAAATTAAATTTGGAAAAAATATAAGAAAAAAGGTTATACAAAAATGCAAGAGATGGGGAGGGAACTTGCTTTGATAATCAAATTCTCATCATCATATTTGGAACTTAACTGTTCCATTCTTTCACCATCCCATATCTTCACTACTACATGTTGACCTTCAAGGATGCCTCTATACAATCTACCAAACTGTGTCAAGCCAATGAGATTGCTCTGACTGAAATTGTTGGTACATGCTTCCAAATTTTGAGATGAAAACTCAACAAGGTTTGTTGTTGGGTCCATTGTACAGAAAGTCATAACAAAATGATATATGGGACCACATTTATATCTTGGAACTGGAACTGGTGTCACGTACTCACGTTGTCAATGTCAACTTTTCTGCTCTAATAAATTTTCAAATCTTTGACTTTGTCAAGGAAACAGATATTTAAGCTTTAATTTTGGTCCGTACAAAAGGAAATTTTTCTTTACTAAGAGTTATCCTTTCGTAAGTAAAATAGTTCGATACCAAATGGAAGAACCGAAGAAAGTGTACATAGTGGCCACCTATTCTATCAATGTCATGACCAATAAGATACAACTTAATTAGTAGATAAATGGATTTCTTAAACACGTTAGGAATTCGATTACTGATTATGTGCATATAAAAGATTTTGAAAAAGACAACACTCACTTCTATGATATCTATGTCTCAAAAGAAATTAGTTTTCTACTATAGATTGAAAAATATCTTTGATACAAACAAAAGAAAAAAGAAAAAAATTCTATCAATGTCATAGATATTATACTCAAATTATAAGACTTATATATTCCACCATTCATCAACTTGCTTTTGTGATGCCACTTGAAAAAGAGATTGGTTGAAATCTCTTATGTTATTCTGGTTCCTACTCGGAAGACGTCATGTGCTCCTCAAGAGACTAAGAAAAGTTCATGAAGATAAAGGATTTATAATCTAAATTGCTAACCAATGTTGTGGTTGGTAAATTCTGTTCTTATATAATGCTAGATATTTTTGAAGAGTCATGGTTCAGAATCGGGGATCCATCACATGCCCCTATGCTAATAGGTCATATACAATGCTTTTCGTTGAGGATGCTTACAATATTTTACGTAAGAGCACAATTAAAATAAAAAAATAATAGTAAAAAAGTGTAAGTATGAGGACAGACAACATGGATAAATACTCTTTCTTTGTGTCCGCACAAATGCAGAGCATCCAATATAGAACGCGGGTGATATGACTAATGTATGTAGAACACATACTAACAATAGATTAGTCTAAGTTAGATGATTTTTTTTATCATATTTATTATAATATAATAATTCACTTATTCTATTTAGTCATTTAAATTGGATTCCTTGACAAGTTATAATAATTAAGAGAACAAAACTCTCCTGAATTCTGATGTTTAATTTTTTTATTTATAAGATTCGAAACAAGACAACTTGAAAAACAGTCTTGGAATGGACACAAGAGGACTGTTTTTTATTTTATTTTATTTCATTTCTAATTCATAGAGAACCCATTATGTTGACCATATCACCCTGAAATGAAATTTAAATACCCTAACCAATAATTACTGAATAACCTTGAAATGGCTAAATTGCTAGCTACTCTTTTATTAGTTTTATAATTAACTGATGTGTTACTTCATCAAAAGGATATATATATATTGAGATCACTCACTAATTACTAGTACATTGTACTCTTACATCCAATTGTAACATTGTAACACTATGGATGTGTTTTAATAACTGTTGTCACACACGTTTGAATGTACCTAAACTGAAAAGCTTCTCTCCTCATGGATCAAAACGAACAGATGCTTGAGGTGCCAGAACGGATATCTAAAAACACACTATGAGTCTGTTTGGATACAAAGATTAAAAGTATTTGTGAGAGTTTCTCTACTAAAAAAATTTTATATTTCCAATAGAAAAACATTTATGACTTGTATCCAAACAGGTCCTATATAAGTATCTATTTTCTGACCAAATTAAACTGTGTAACTATTTTTCATCTAGTTTCACTTGACAGTGGGAACAACAGCATTGCGCTGTATTGATCGGATGAGATCAGAGTCTGGCAAGTTGAGTGGTGGCAGAGAGAAAGGGCTCTCTGTGGAACTACCTTTTCTGATTTCTTGCATTGTAAGCAAAGCCGCAACGGTGTTTCTGAAAATCCCTTCGCTTGCCACCGTTATTGCCTCTTTTGCTTCCTTTGCTCTCTCAGCTTCTTCCTCGGCCGGGAACACTGCATCGATTATGCTCTCGCACTCCTTCACGAGCTTCGAGATCAAATCTGTTGTGAAAAATGGCTGCTCCAGCACTTTCTGGATGAATGGCAAACGCAGAAGCCCTCCTGTCCTCTTGTCGTATTTCTTCAAAATTTTTGCCAACCCTGCAAAATTCAGTGCTGTCACTTGTTCAAGGTAGCATATTCAAATGGAAATAGTTATGAATTACAAATTGTGTAGAGAAAGCTGAATCAAAGTACTTTTAATCAATAGCAATGCATTTGTTAGCCTTTTAATCAATAGCAAACCATGTTTTAACATGGAGTTTAATTTTCATGCTGTGTAAAGAGTTTTAAGGGTGAAACATGAGAAATTATTACATGGTTAAGGAATGATACATTCATACTCCACATTAGTTTCTACATAATTTATACTGATTTTTCCTGAAAACTCAGTTATGTGTCATGTAAAGATTATTTGAGATTGTAATCTTATATTAGTAATAATTTTACAAGTTATCTTAAATATAAAGAAACTATTGTTTAATTCAAAAATATAACTTGTTTATAGTCTCAACTAATCTTTATATGACACCAAGTTGAATTTTTCAATTATCAAAAAAGTTAATAAGACTCAATCACATGTCAAGTGGAAATTAAGTAATTAATCATGAACAGTACTACTCGTCAACAATACAATATATTTTACTTAGATAAAACTTTTAAATTAAATATTATAAAAATGAATTATTTTGTAATCTGTGTATGATTAGAGTATAAACAGTGCACAGCTTAAGCTTGTGAAAAGAAAAATACCTGTGTAATTGATGTTGCTGTAGTTGACTAAGAGAACCATTTCACCGTGGAAATCAACAATAGCTTTTCTGATTTTTGCCATTTCCTCTCTATAATCTTCTTCTGAAGGTTTACTTCCACTTGGTCCCCACATATCAACTACTCTCTTGATTCTCTGTTGTACTTCCTGCACTAAACATCTAATTATAAAAATTTCATACTCACCATTTTATTTCAAATATTAATTATGTCGAGTGGACGTGCTTCCATTCCTTGAAATCCCTATGCACACATTTCAACAATAATAAAGATGATTTGCTACAACTACATTGAAACATGTTAAAAGAAACAGAAAACTGTTGCATTAGTATAGAATTTCTGCACCTAAAGTAATGTTCCTCACTTGAATTGTTTGAATAATTGAAGTGCATTGTTAATGCATGATGTTTCCATTTTTCAAAATTGATAGGGAAGTTCGAGAAATTTAAGGTTAAACAAACACATGGTGACGGTGTTCCACGTGAAAAACCATCATAGTCCCCTACTATTTTCTCCCTTCTGACCCATGTACATGTGTATTGTGTAGGATCCTACTGTGGATGAGGGAAAACCACGATTCCCTTAAAACTTTTTTTTTATTAAAATTAAAAAGAGCAAATATTTAAAATTCACTAATTAAGTTATATTAGTTCCTTTAAGTAAAATGCATTATTTTTTTTAAAAGGACTAATACGAGCTTCATTCACTAAAATGAAATTTATATATATTTTTAAAGATTGACTATTATTTTTCTTGAAAACTTTGTTTATTTAGTTTTTTCTTGTCTACGTTAGTCCCTCTTATTTATATATATATATAAAAAAAACTATCTATTAAATATTTGTTCAAGTTCTATCAGTTTTTTTTCTTTTTGTTGAATCAAGTACTGTCAGTTATCCCACGTAAAATTGTGTTTAATTTTACTTTTCAGTTATATAAGGCTATGGTTTTGTAGATTATTGTTAAGTTTAATTTTCTAAAACTTAAAATAAAACTTATAACTAATGAAACCTCAAAATTAACAATAAAAATTAAAATTCCAAAGCTCTCGCATACAAAACCCATTGCTTTTGGTAATTCAAAATATCCGATATTGAACCATTGTGTTGTTTCCTCATTTGGTAGATCACCTACTTATTAAGCCAATCATATAAATAAGATTATTGTTAATCAGTGTCCTTAGAGTATTAATTAAGAAATTAAAAGGAGAAAATATTTATTATAAAAATTAAAAAAAACATAAAAAAAATTATAAATGACACAATTTTACACATTTCAATAATTTTTTTCTTATTTTAATTCTTTAACTAATATCCTAAGAATAACTGTTAACATTTTTCTATAAATAATTTAGTATAAATAACAGTATCTTATTTGTTTTTACGTTTTCGCAGCTGGCGAACACTATCCTCACTCTAATCATAATTTCCAATAGAAGTAATGCATAACTTTCAATCTTTTACACTTAACTAAGCATTCAAAAGAATATTCGTAAGGAATAAACGACGTGATTATGAATTTATGATGAAGGATCGATGAAATGAACTTCTACACACACAAAAAATCTAGTCCCTGTAATCCCCTCTAATAAAAAGAATATTTTTTGTCTACTAAATTATGACATGAAATTACGTTATCGTTTAAAATAAGAATAAAGGTTAATGTACACCTTATTATATATCTGACGCCATGAGAAAGAATAAGAAAGAAGGGTTCATGTAATAAATAATATAGTATGATAAGAAAAGAAAATAGATACAAAAATGAGAAATGTTAAATAAACATTTGTGATATACAAGCATCTATATATTATTACTTTTAAACAAAATGTTGAAAACGAAAAAAAAAAAAAAAAAACATGAGTCCTAAGTCGTAACACAGGGTTTTATATATAAAAATGTCATTTGGAGATATATATCACAAACATCACAACAAGCATATATACCATATATTGCTATTCACACATATGAAATTATAACTTACACAAAACCACAGCATTTTCAAATATTACTTAAATGTTACATTATTTTACACCACAAGATCTTTACAATTATAATGTTCGAATCATGTCAATTTTTTTAATTATCTATCTACTATATATATAAACAAGGCTCTAAATCAGTATATATGGAGTTCTTGCAGTCAACAAAGTGACTACAAGACCCTACAATTACTGTCATGACCAAGAATTTGAGTGTAAAACTAAAAGTCAGACAAGATGCAATAATAGTGGACTCTGAACTCTATTACTGTGTCTTATATATCCTATAGTTTAAAAGTCTCTTTGTTCACTTTGTCTTGTATATATGCAAATCTTACTTCAAGTTTTATAACACCTTTTTAAAAAGTACTTAAATTTTTAGACTCTTAATTTCTAAGCAACTAAATTTATTCAAACAAAAAATTATTACAACAAAACAAAAATAAAATCACTGTTAATAAATATATTAAAAGAATGCAAAGATTTCCTTCGTAAGTGTAAGAAGTTTTAGTAACACGATCAAATTTAAGAGATAGAACAACATATAAAAAATGATTAGTGTGTCACTAAGAACATTACCATATGTCGAATAATGAAGTCCTCCTCTTTCTCCATGAAGAACCCATTGAACTTGTCTATTTCATTGTTCAACAAATACATAAACTCAGCCTCCGTCTTGCCATATTCCAACGACCCATTCAACAACGTTGGCGGCGCCGCCGATATGAGCCGTACTAGCTTCTTCAATTCCTTGTACGACAAATACTTGTCCCTCCACTCCGGCAACGACTCCTGAATTTGTTGCTTGATTCTCTTCCCAAACTTCATAACATTAAAAACAACCAAAATTTAGGGAAGAAAATAATAATATTATGATAGTGTGTATATGTCGATGAAGAAGATCAAATGCAAATCAAAATGGGTTGGTGTGATATATGATGATGATGATGATGATGATGATGAAGGTACAAAAAAAAGGGGTTAAGAGGGGAATTTAGTAGCGAAGGTTTGCTAGAATATTAGAAGGCATATGCTTGCCGTGATGAAGTGGCGGTTAGAAAAGGGTATAAAAAGGGTCGTTGGAGGGAGCATGAGAATTCTTGGAAGCATATTCGGTTACTGTATTACTTGATGGTCGTAATTAAGACCAAGACTTTGAAAATAAAAACTTGCTTCTCTCTAATTTCCTTGCTGGTGGCAAAATGTGGTTGAGTTTAGTAACCAGGGAACAATAGGGAGTGGGGTTTGTCAAGTGGGTCCTGTAATTTTCATAGCATTATTTTATGTAATATATGTATAAGAGCTGTTTCAATAAAGTTGTCACATCACTTTTTTTAATTTTTTTTTTCACTTTTTGATTCATTTAAGTTACCTCTGTTTTATTTTATTTTTTCATATATTTTTTATTTTTCAATAATTTATAAAATATAACAAATTAAATTACATAGAATTTATAACAAATTAAAATTATATATTAATCTTAAACAGAATAAATGAAAATATAAGCAAGTAAAATATCCTTAAAACACTATCATTTTGCCTATTTATAAAGTCTATTAGGCTTTTACATAAAAAATATCTTCAACTTATTTTAATTTATTTTTATATTCCATCTGCAATGTAAGTATTGTATTTATATTAATAATATTAACTAATGGTACATGCTTTAAAGAAAAAAAAAAGAAGCTAATGGTACATGAAAGTTTTTAACAAAGTTTTTAAATTTTTTTTAACAATACAGTATTTAAAATTTAAAATTTCAAATTAAGATTTACTAAGATTATAATAATCATAAATTTGCATTTATCTAAAAACTATCTTTGATTTAATATAAAGTCTGAATATTTAAATTTTAAATTAGAAATCAAATTGAATTATTTAAATAATTATAATATTTAAAAATAACAAATAAAGTTACATAGTAAATACAAGAAAAGTCACATGGTTTAAAAAGGAAAAAATCATCCCTAAAAATATTACTATTTAAAAATTAATATTCAAGATTTTTGATATAAAGATATATTTTCACATATCCGTGTTAATATGGTTGAAAATATTAGTAAGTTAAGAGAAAGAATATTGTCAATTAAAGAAAAATATATAGAATAACGTAAGACGGCCAAAAAAAAAAAAAAAAGAAGAAAAAGAAGAAAAGTTGGATCCGTGATTGAGAAGGAAGAGATTGCCTTGCATATTTGTCAAGAATGAAAAGGTTGAAGTAGTGGAAAAAGTTGTCATGTGGGATGTGGGGGGATAGGATGATTCCTCGGAATCTACTAAGAATCGTCCATGGAATAGAAAAAGTGTGCATTCGTGAGTATTAATTAAAGTAGAAATATATGGTACTTTGGCAATTGTAGAAGTAACCAAATGAAGAATATCTTTTGAGCCACAAGGCATTTGAAAAAAAAAAATGCTTTATTTATATTTCATGAAGTGGGTCATGATCATGAGAGACCACCCTAAGGTCTTTGGGTCATGATGGTGGGTTTGTTTTGGGGCATGAGTGGCAAAATCATCAAAAGACTGTCCTCTATTTATGGCTCAAGATTTGGCCTTTTTTGTCGTATTGGGTTTGGTTTATTTGGGATTGGTAGTTTCCTTGAAAGAGCTGGCTCTAGCCTTGCGCAGTTATCTCGTGATGCACTTACAATCACTACAAAAATTATGGCTTTTTTTACCATACGATGGGAATTTGGTTAAAGTTAATTGAGGGAACCAATGTCATTCATTGTTTCTTTTAACATATTGAATGTGAACAAATAGAAAGGAAAAAAATGGACAGTGAGGATGTGGAGAACAAGACAATGCCTTCTGACAAAGGTGATTTCAGTGCTACTACACGAGGTAGCCTATTCTAGGGAATATGTCAAAAGGATATTTCAGTATATTCGGTAGAGGAAAATGATACTTGCACGTCTTTTGAATTTTTAGTTGACAAAGTTTATCTAATGTATAACTTTTCAATATGAACTAGCGCGTGCTCATATATTGCTAGCGATGAGGAAAACATGGATCTTATTTTTAGGCATCTAAAATTAGGGATAATCACAAGTTAAGTAATGATGTTGGAGGAAATTTTCAATTCATTGAATTAGAGCATGAACGAGAGACCAAAGTCTTCTAAGAGAGTATAAAGAAAACCAAAGTCTTACACCATGCTAGGCATAGCTGAAAGGTAAGAGGTGAAAATGAGAGTGTGTTGAAAAAGAATGAAAGTAAAATTGAAAGGGTGTTCCATTGTGGTGAAAGTTGGACTTTTTTTAACTAAAAGGGGTGATTTTGGAAAATAAATTATCAAAGTAGTGTAGTTTTGAAACTATTTATATGTTAGAGATAATTTTTGACACAGGATTTAAGAGGCAACACTTCATTTTTTTGTCAGTTTGCATGAGACGCCAGACTGAAATTTGACTCGCGGTCAAGTGTCCTGTTAGTGAAACCAAAGTGAAGTAAGCTATAGAGTGGGGCCTCTTGTAGGCAATTCTCATCTTGACACCTCCTTTGCAAATGAGGAAGCGAAGGTGAAGTCAGTCATAGTGGCACCTTCTATAGGCAATTCTCAACCTTGTGTCTCCTTCACTAACATTTACCATAGCATCTTAAAAGAAAAACATTATCTAGATCAATCTTCAAAAAACTTTCCATGATTCAAATTCAAAGTTTATGAGAAACTATTAAGACCATACAACTAAGCACACAACAGACACAATTCAAATTTGAAATGTGCAAGTTATTATAATGATGGGGAAGAGCAGAGTTGAAGGAAGTAGTTCAAGAAGAATTACAAAACATTTGGAGGATAGGTGTTTTGACGAGCAGGAAGTTGCATGAAGATGGACAACTCATGCAACAATTTGAAGTTCAAATTCTACCTCCAACTCATGCAAGAATAGTGTAATTTGAACATATCTCAAGTAAGTGGAGTTAAATTTATGCCACATCATGATAATAATCTCTTACCAGTCATTGTCGTTTTGAATTTAATGAAAGGACCAAAATCACATATTTTACAAAATTAAAAGACTAAATTTCTCTATTTTAAAATAAAGAGATCAAAATTAAATTTTAAAATAAAGAGACCAAAATTTTAAAAATTTGGGAGATCGAAATCATATTTAAGGTTAAGAAATAATAAGATTTATAATGAAGGTTTCTCATTGAGGAGACCGTTGTTTTGTATCAAGATTATTCTTTTTGAGTTTTGTAAGAAGATAACAAGATTATTTAGACTTGTTCTTTATTTTATCTTACATTAAGCTTGAGGTTGAAATCAATGCCACCATCAAAACCCTAACCATCATTAAGCTTGAAAAAACCTTTGTGGCTCCACCGGAGGCTCCCCCTTAGTACGTATTGCTTCAGCAGTCGCAAGGTCTTTTGACAAGCCTTTGTAAACACCATGTAGGATCAGCTCTAGGCTTAGTCCAAAGGTGCAAAAGCCTAGGACCCATGGTTAAAAGCAGTGTTGTGAAAATCAAACGGATAATCGACCCGATCAAGGCACTGAGTTGATGGGTCAAAGATCAGATTGGTGGGTTGCTAATTGACCCTGTATGACCCGATGGTATATATATTAAAAAATTATATATATATATATATATATATAACATAATTTGCTTGATCAATCCATATTCTTATTTCCAAATTTAAAGTACTTAATATTCCAAATAGAAAATAAAGTTCATAATAAAAGATGTCCATCCATACTCCAAAGTTGACAAAATAGGTCCATAAACAAAAAGACAACACAAGTCCATAAATAAGTTTTAAAAAGAAAACACAAATAGCATCAACCAAAAGCAACATTTACACGCACTAACAAACAAAAGCAACATTTACAAACATTCACAAACAGTCTGATTTAGTTATGTGAGTGTGAGCAGTGGAGGAAGTATCTAAATGAAGTGGCGACGTTGCAACGGGATGGCATAATGATGAGTAGACGGACAAATCGAGCAGTGTCGAGCAGAGGGACAACACAACGATGGCGCAATGGGATGGCGTAGTAGGATGGGGCAGCACAGTGGGATGATGGTGAGTACATTGTTTAGGAAGAACTAAGGAAGAATAGAGTGTGGGGTGTGGGTTTAGGGTTCGTGAAGAGAGAAATCATAAGAGAAGTGAAAACTAAAAACTAAGAAAGTGTGAAATGACACCTTCGATTTTTTTTTTTTCAATTTGCACAACCTGTCTTGGGTTTTCAAAACACATCGGTCACTAATTATTTGAAAAACCAACCGGTTTGATACAGGCTGAAACAAGTCACTTGCATGCTTGATCTGACTCCTCAACCGGACCGGTTAGGCCATCGGTTCTTGGTCGAATTGGTCGGGCCAATCCGATTTTAATAACACTAGTTAAAAGGGGCCCAAAAAAATAGAAGATAAGAGTATGGAGAGTAGGCCCAATGGTTGGGGAAGGGAGGAGGGAGAGGTTGCAAGTTTGAATCTCCCAACTGATATTTATAACAAAACTAACAAATTAACATTTGGTGATAAAAAAATGTAATAAACCTATTATTGTAACTTAATCTTTGTTATTTTAACAAGATAAACACAAAAAGTTATTCAAATTATAATGAAAAAAATGTGTGATGTGATGAGAAAGGAAAAGAGATATAGAAAGAAAAATAAAACGAAGAAGATTTTTAAGAAATAAAATTACATAAATATTTATGTGCGTGTACTTTTTAGGGTGACATAATTTGAAAAAAAAATTGTGATGCATATTTTTACTTGTTGAAATTGGTTAAAATCATATCATTTCCTTAATGTAATTGAACAATATCATTTTTAGTAAAACTGTGTCTATTTTTTATGCAAAAATGTGTTTGTAATAAAAAAAAACAAGTATAAGGTTTATTGATTTCGGATTCAAGTTTTATAGGCGAAGAAAACGTATTTGAGAGGCAAAGAGGTGACAATTTTGTTCCTAAAAGGTTTTTGGAGGCAAAATACTCCTCGAATTAAAGTTTTATCTGTTACACAAGTTAGTCAATTTGTCGGTCTCATTCAATTATATTGGCAAATTAATCACAAACAATACATAACTATAGGCGATTTAGTCCCTAAAAGAATTATGCATTTAGTTGAATCAGTTCTTCAAAATTATGTATCAATGGCATAGTGTAGTTCCCAAAAGGACTAATGTGCCCAACGGAGAAAACTTTTAGGAACTATTTTATCAAATTGTAGCATCTATATTTTTATTTTAGAGACGAAAGTGAGAATTCAGTCTTTAAAATGTAGTGATGTGATACGATATTATTGGGACTAACTATATTAGTTTTTTTCCTACTTATGTAAGTATTGAAGAGAGTAATAGTAGTGAAGGTTTACATTTTAAAACTAAACTCTTGAACACTCAAATACTTCCTTTGTTCCTATATATAAGACCCGATTACTTAATTGATCAAGATTAAGAAAAGTTATTAATTTAGTTGATAACAATAAATTTATCTTAAATTTATAACTTTTTTCAAAACTATCATTATTATTAATACTTCTCGTTTCTAATAATTTGTCAATACATTTTCTTTCTTCTTTTAATGAGGGATATTTCTAATCTAAAAATAATTAAGTAAATACATTATAAATTAAATCTTATAAAAAGGAACAAACATTATTTTAAATTTGAGTTTTTTAAATAGAAACATAGAGAGTACATAATAAGATCAACATGTAAGCATCAAGATAATACAAAATAGAAAGTATTCCAAGTATGTTGGCACCCAAAGCAATATCAATTATCCTTTGTAGCATACCCAGAAAATTTATTTAAGAACAAAACTAACAGGGGGGGGACCAAACCAAACCCACTATGACAAAAATTATCTAGATCTGTAAGTAAGATGGCCTAGCCTAGAGCGATAAATGTCCTCACTAATAAAAAGAAGGGCAAAATCCCACAAAGAGAACCCTTGAAGTTTATCAATTATCAACACTATGATTCCCTCTCAAAAACTATAGAAACCACAAAATCCATGAGACGAGAAATGAATATACAATTTCTCCAAAATTATGAAGCCTCAAGGGTATCAGTACACTCGGCTGAGAAAAAAGCATTGACCTCTAAGGTTGAGTCACATTCCAACCATAGCTTGCATCATCCTTTTGCATGGGCCAACTCGATAGCCATAATGGTTGTTGTTAGTTCAGCTACAATAGAAGAAGAAATACCCAAGCTCTAAACAAAACAACCCAAAACCTAAACCTTATGGTCACAAAATACACCATGCTAGAGAAAAACCTAGACAACACCCTGGCTGCCCCGTTCAAATTGCACTTGACCCAACCCACAAGTGGTGGGTGCCAATCCACTTGAACAATTCTAGGCACTTTGCCAACATGACCCTCAACGTGAAAGAATTTCAGAATGAGAGTCTCACATGGAATGAGAAGTAGTACATTTGAGAAAGAGAAAAAATATATAGAATTTATTTATGAAATAAAACAATTAAGATACTTTGGTAAAAAAAATCAGGAAAAAAATCTTATAAAAAAGGACAAAAAAATATATTTCAAAACTATATTAAATTTAGGGGTGAGGAGTGTAAATTACAAGCTTGGTTGGGCTTTCCTTCTTAAAATAATGGGCTTCTCAAATACAATTTACAAGTTTGATTAGTTTCATTCAATGTTGCTAAAAGAAATTATCCATCTTTGGTAGAAAATTTATTGGCAACATTAATGAACCACCAGAAAATTGGACAATTAATGGTTCTGCTGACTGGTTGGTGGCTTCCTTCATTTTCCTTCAATAGTTGCTAAAAGAAATTTTTCCTCTTTGGTAGGGAATTTGTTGGTAACATTAATTAAGCACCAGAAAATTGGACAATGGTTATGCTCAGTGGTTGGAAGCTTCCTTCGCTTTCCTTCAATAGTTCTCACCAAAATCAATTATGCAACTAAACTTAAGTCTTGCACTGAGTTCCATCCACATCTAAAGATACTGATAATGATGATCCAATTCTTGAGTCATGTCTAGCAACATGTAGAACAAATCGATGGTGTGTACAAGTTGTTGGAAAAATATTTGGATAAATAGTTATTTTTATCCCTGCATGTGTAGAGCGCTGACATAAAAATAAATGAAAAGATTTTGAACTGGATAAGTTCAAATCAAAGAAGGATTTTGGATGGTTTTATATTATTTGATTCATTTTTTTATTCTTTTCCTTGACGCAGCTAAGTCATCCTGGACTTGAACTAGAGACCTCGCTCGTGAAGTAAATCATCGCACCTACAGTCCAACCAATTGGGAGAGTTGATAAAGAAAGATTTAGGATCAATTACTCTTTAACAAAAAAAAAAAAAACTAAAGTAGAAGAACTTGTGAGAAAACAATTATTATGGAAAGCCAAGGATTTGTGAATTTGCAGGTATCCCTTTTCTCGCAATTCTAATGAATCCCCAATTATCGTCAATAACCATTATTCCCCTAAATCAATTAGTAGCCATTGATCTTGGTCTAACAATATTCTTTGGCCTAAATCAATATTAAATTGATCATAGAAATATTAATTTAGTTCAAAGGATAAGGTTCTTAAATGAAATGGATGATTAATAAATTAATTCATTGGGGATTCATACAATCAGTTTGACCATGCTAGCTGTATGAAAATGATTACTTTTTATATCAATCAATCACAAACAAATGATCATTGACATGTTCATGATCATAGTAAAACTAGAAAACCTAAGGGAAAACATAGAAACAACAAAATGATAAAGAAACTATACACAAGTCAACCCTAGTTGTGATTTCATTGCTCCTTCATAGCCACAAAGTCACGACTCTCTTTTTCCATCAAAATACACTATTACAAAACTCAATTTAAGTGATTATCAACATAGACGGACCACAATCGTGGTCAAGTTACCACGATCATGGTGAAAAGTTTGATGAAATTCGACACTCAACCATGGTGAGGTGACCATGGCCTTGGTCAAATGACCATGACCATAATCAGGTGACCACACGGCCACGGTGGATGTGATAGAGTTCATATTTCTTTTAGATTGCATGTTTGTTTACTCTTTTTCACTTTAGAGCTCTTGAACATTTGTCTTACACAAACTAACACCAAAACATGAACTCTACTAATAAAATAACATAATATGGATGAAAGTACAATAAAAAATCTAATTATCACGTTCAACCCTTAAACACTCTTTCTCAACTATCAAGTCAGTTATATAACTTTTTTATTTTATTTATTACAAACACAAATAATATTACATATATTTCACCATTTAAATGAGTTAGCATTAATCTAAAACAACCAACAAATTAAATTGTTAATTCTTATCATGAGTACCACTAAACAAACAAACAAAAATACTAGTTTATAAGGAATAAATTTAAATCATAAAAGTTCAAACAAAACAGTAATAATGATTGTTTATTCTAGAATAGAAATTCCTTTTACTAAAGTGAATATTTATTTTAACCATCCCAAATGAGTTATCACACCCCATTTGAGTGAGTGATTTTTGAAAGTGCTAAATAAGAAGGACCATCATGAGACCAAGCTCTTTCTGCTATGTGCTTAAGCTCTTTAGCCCTTTCCCTCATTACACACCCTTCTTTGTCATCCTTATCCATAATCTTCCTTATTGCTTTAGCTATCTCCTCACTTCCAACCTTGTTGGTAGATGGTGACACCTCTACTCGAATTGCATTGCCAACTTCCGCCATTAGCATTGTAGCATTCATCATTTGGTCTGCAAAAAGAGGGCATCCAATTATTGGCACCCCACATGAAACAGCCTCTATCACTGAGTTCCATCCACAGTGAGACACAAACCCACCAACAGATGGGTGCCTCAAGATATCCAATTGTGGGGCCCAATCTGTGATCACAATTCCATTGGCTTGAATGCCGTAGAACTCATCAGGCAAAGAGTTTGATGGTTCAAGATTAGACTCAATGGTAGTTCCAGCTTCACCTTCCTCACCTGTGAAGGAACCAACCTATATATATTTTTTGTTGGAATATTGAACTATAATAACACTAATAATAAAAAATAAAAAAAACATTACTCCGTATAATAATAAGAATATTATTCTTTTAAATTTGACATAAAATAAAAGGCATAGTGTGTGTGTCTATATAATTTATTATCCTATGTACAATTCAACATATAAATTGATAATGATATGATGAAAACTCAAACACAATGTTCTGAAAATCACTACGATGTACTCTCTTCTCTCAAACTAAAATTCTATATTGAAAAAAAAGAACTAATATATTTAATTCATTAGAATCAGAGAATACAAGACTTGCAAAGAATTATAGCCAAAGAGCGAAATAAAACATCCATATAATTAACTAGTGATGATAAAGATTTTTAATGGTAAAATATATTATAACTAACAATAGAAAATAAAATAAAAATTAACTGAAGATCAACCTAACTTGACCCACTTTTTGACCTATTGGATTGATGGATTATACTAGTAGGTTAAACGAGTTACAGCCAAGTTGAATCTATTTTAGCATCTATGACTAAATGCATATATTTTATATTATTATATTAAATTTAGTGAAACAAACAATTTTAAAAAGAGTAATTATATATGAACAAAAATTGATCATTTATAAAAAATTTAAAACATATTTAAGTTTATATATAGTTATAAAATAATAATAATAATGAATATATTTAACTGTATTTATAAACAAAAATGTCAAATTTGGCAATTTAATGGCATCGGCATCAATTGAACAAAAAAAGTTGATTAAAGTATTTTTTTTTTTAAATTAAAGTACCTGATATGAGTGTTCGAAAATAAAGGGAATTAATTAAAAAATTTAAAATAATTAAGCAACCAAATTAATATTTCTCCCATTCCAAAATAATAGTCTTTTTAGCTTTTTTTTTCCTTTCAAAAAATTAATACTTGCATTAAAAAGAGATAAAGTTGTCATAAAAAATTTGATAAAAAATAAACTGTACGTACTTCCTATATTCCAAAATAAATATCGTCTTAGATTATTTTACATTAATTTTAATATTAATATTATACTAAATAATTAAAGTGACAATTATTAAGAATATTAATAAAAATAATTAATATTATATTGAAAAATTAAATGTAACACGTATTTTGAAATAATTTGTTTGTCCATGGGATACTTATTTTTGAAACCGATAAAATATTTGTTATCGGTAGATTGTGTGATATCATAGTGACCCTTATTTTGAAGACAAATATTAATCAGTATTTTTATAACATTTGTTAAAAAACTAAAACAATAAAAAATTGTATTAACTTTTATAATAAATATTTACTCTTTTTAATTTTCTTACCAAAATTCTACTATATCATAGGAGACCCTACCTACTCACCTCCTGTGATGTAATTATCAGTGCCAGCTTTGGTGAAAGATGGGCGCAAAGACCAAATAAATTTTTTCCCACTCAGCATCAACCCCAAAGCCATCTCTTTGATTTCCTCACATGACATTGTGTATCCACTCCCAAATGATACATACACCACAGACTCTTCTTCTTGTTTGACCAGCCACTCAACAACATCACTTCTCTTTCCCTCATGATCACTACCATTACGGCTTCTTTCCCTTACTATTGGCCCAACCGGGTACACTGGCACCTTGGTTATGTGTCCACTACCAAGTGCTTCAAGTGTCTTAAGCTCCAACTCATGAAACGTGTTCACAAAGATCCCATCAGCAAGTGCTGCCCCTTCACATGCCCCAACAAATTCATGGTAAAACCTATGTGTCCTGTCACTCAAAATATCGTACAAATCATGGGAATTTACGGGTTTGCAACCTGGGATTGAGATAGGTTTGTTTTCATTGCTATATTCTCCTTCTATTTCTTTATCCAAAGTGGGGGTGTAAAGAGCAAGTGCAAGGAGCCATGCATTGGTTGGTGCAAAAGCAAAAATGGGTAGGTTTAGATTTTGGACTAGAGGTATAACTTGGCTGAAGAAGAAGTCAGTGATGATCATGGTTGGGTTGAGGTTCATGATGGAGATTGTGGACACAAAAAGTACTGGTGTTTCATGCGTTATGGTTGCTATCCTGGTTTGTACGGATGTATGGGGACCAACTAGGTTAGTGAGGTCAATTGGGGGGAGTTGGATAAGGTCAAAGAGTTTTTCCTTTATGGCTGATTGGAGAATTTGTGTCTCAGCTTTGGAGGGAGTAGAGGTTTTGATTGAACCATAAAAGAAGGTGAGTTTGGAAATGATTTTGTGAGTGACTAAACGCTTGGCAAGTTCTAGGGCAGGGATTATGTGACCCATTCCTGGTGAAACAAGGAGAAGAGCATGATGATTATTGTTTGAGTGGCCATGAGATAGATGGGAATTGTGAAATGAAACTAATGGTTGAATGGGAATAGGGTAAGGGAATAGAGGCTTGAGATTGGTAGATAGATGCTTAATTGGTGAGCTATTTATTGTTGAGATTGTCCGAGAGAAAATAATTAAGTCAATGATTGGAACTTAGAAGTTAGAAGGGTAAGTAAGTGGCATTATGTCCGGTAAATAATAATAATTTTGATAACTGTTAAGCCGTATGTGTTTTTAATTAGAGTATTGGTTAAAGAATAAAAAAATTATTAAAATATAAAAAATTATATTATTTATAACATTTTTTTTAACTTTTTTATGAACTTCACAATAAATATTTTATTTTCTTAATTATTTAATCAATTTTTTAAGAATACTTATTATTAGCAAGAAGTCCATCGGAATTTTTGTGTGATTGTAAAATTTCCTTCAAACTAAAAGGAAAATTTTATAGAATAACTGCAAGACTGACAATGCTATATGAAGCGGAATGCTGACAAGCACATAGGCAACATGAGCATAAAATAGGGGTAGCAGAAATGAGAATGTTAAGGTGAATGTGTGAATATACGAAGATGGATAAGATAAGAAATGAAGATATTCGACGAAAGGTATCAGTTGTACTGATATGTGAAAAGATGAGGGAACATAGATTGAGGTGATTTGGGCACGTTATGAGACGGTCACTGAATGCTCCCGTAAGAACAAAAGTTTGTTACCAAGAGCTTGACATAAAGAGAGGTAGAGATCGATCGAAACTTATCTGGGGAAAGATAGTTAAATAAGACCTAATGGAGTGAGATATAGATTGACGGACGGTATACCTTAGGATGGAGTTGAGAAAAGTTATAAGTTTGGTGGAGACCGTGGGTTAAACTCATTAGTAGTTCTATGCTCCAATCATTTTCTTATTTTAGTTCTATTCCTCTTCTTTTCTCCTTTTTTCCTTACACGTACTCCTCTTTTATTTTAGCTTTTTTTTTCTTATCTTATTTCTACTTTTTTCTTTCCCTCTCTATTTCTTTTTTTTTGTCTTATTTCTAATTTATTATTGGGTTCATTTACCATCGATCTCAATTAACTTAAATTAAAGATATTATTGATGTTGATGTTGAATTATTATTAACAAGACTCAATAATTTTTAGGTGGTTGTACGGATAACTAATTTTCTCTAAGAGACATAACGTGTGAAACATGTGAACAGCCTGTGGTTGTTCCCCTTGGTCATTATCAGAAATGAGTATTTGACATTTGTACATTCAAAAAATTATTACATCTAGTGTCCACAGTCCGTGTGGTTATTTACACGTATAAATATTAATATAGTTAATTTTGTTTTGTAAGTATTTAAATTCTATTAGATATTTTAATAACATATTAACATGATTAATCACTCACTTAAACATTTTAATAACCTTTAATATTATTAATCATATATCGATAATTGATATCATCATTACAAGTTAAAAAAATTAATTATATTTACATATATAGTTAAACATGAGTAAAAATAAATAATTTCATAACACTTTTAGCCACTTTGTGAAACAAAGTTAACCGTAGGTACGTACACAGTTAATTATGTTTAGCCACTTTTACCCATTCCAAAATAATAATCACTTTTTTATTTAATTTGGGACACAAATTTAAATCTTTTTTCATTCTAATTCAAGATATAAAATTTGTTCTATTATATCAATGTTCATAAAAATTTATGTTCAAACCAAAATATTGTCATAAATATCATGAAAATTGCATGTAAAAACTGAACTCAACAAATAACCAGAATGTGAAAATTTTAATATGATATTATTTTCTAATTGCTCGTGAGATTATTTTTTATTCGATTTAAATTTATTAATAAAAAAATCCCACATCTCACATATTTGTTGGAATTGTAGTTAACTAGTTGTTTATATCTTATATTTGTAGTTAACTAGTTGTCTATATCTGATATCTGTTTTTTTTTTTTTTTCCAAATCTAT
>PYAF01000440.1:257504-280085 GCA_007407185.1 Glycine tomentella
TTATAAAGCTTTAATTATATTTTTCATATATATAAATTAGTCCTTTTTTTGGACATAAATTAGCGATTTTTTTATTTTAGTATCTAGCATTTTTTTTGTTCGATTTTAGTATTCTGACCTTAAGTGATGACGTAACAAATAAAATATCATGTAATCGGTGTCACATCATGTTGACATTGGCTAAGTTATTGTAAATGCATTCCATGTCATTTAATTTTTTAAAATTTTAATAATTGTTGTTTAATCAAAAATTAAAAGAAAAATGCATGAAGAAGAGAGACATTGAGGTCTTTGGAGAAACCCCAATCCCCTTCTTTTTTGTCCAATGCTTAACCATTACTATGAGAGAGAAATAGGTGGATTCATTTTACACCAGGCTTCGTGAGTATGCATTATCATCTTCCTCTTCTCCAATTCGTTTTCCATCAACTTCTGATGTGGATTCCATCTGCGCCCTTAAAATCATGTTCCATATCCTCAACTCTAATTCCATCCAATACGTCGTTTGCTACCTAGTGTCGTCTTTTGACGAGATCCACAAATCGGAGAGGACCCAGACGGAGGAGCAAATTCTATAATGGAGGACTCTGAGGTTTCTTCCCAGATGGCTCGATGGTCGATCAACGATTTAGCCGTTGACTAAGCTTGGCTAGGTCTTCAGTGTTTGATTTTGGCCTGTGGCTAAGTTTGGCTTGGTGTTTGGGCAACAGTTTAACCCTTGGCTAAACTAGGCTAGGTGCCTAGTGTTTGGTTTTGACCTATGTCTAAGTTTAACGCAGTGTTTGGTTGACGGCTTAACCCTTGGCTAAGTGTCTGGTGTTTGGTTTTAGCTTGTGGCTCGTCTTCGTGAACCACAAACCTTTCTATTCTTTTGTTTAATTGGGGAGCAACCACAAAAACCTCCATAAACCCCTTAAAATCGACCCAAACACACGCATTTTGATCATCAACAACCACTTCCCCATCCACCCTCAAATGCCAAAACAATGCCATCATGATGCTTAATCTTCATTCTTCACTAAAGAGATTGAGCACCAACCTGATCTCGCTTACAATTTTGATTTAATACATTTTCTATTTTTAATTTAACAATAGTTTTTAAAAATTAACGAAAAAAGGTAAATGACTAGGAAAAACATGGAGAACAACTCAGTCAATCCCAACATGAAGTGTCATCGATGACGTGACATTCCATCTATCACATCATCACTTAACGAATATTGATTAACAACTACTACTAAAATCGGACATAAAAAATGGGAGGTATGTTGGCAATTTTAGTTAGTAAAATAAAATTATATTATTTTATAAATATGAAAAATATATTTAAGTCTAAAATAAATAATGAATATGAGAGATGATGTGACATATGCTGCATTGCTAAGACAAAGATGTATATGGAATGTGCCTTTAATATATAGTTACTACTTATTGAAAATATTTTTAAAGAAAAATATTGAATACTACAAAAAACATGTGGAAGAACTCATTTTAAAATGTGAAGTCTCTATTGCAATGAATAAAATAAAGGTAACTCATTAAGGCTATGTATGAGATGTCAGATAGTTTTTAATTTTTTTATTAGCTAAAAAGTTTGTTTAATATTATTAAAGTATTTGATAAACAAGTTTTTTTTAGTAACTTATAGTTATAGTGTTTTTTGAGATGTTATTTCAAGTAACATTAAATTTTAAACGATAATTTTCAATTTTTTATATTTATTTCATATTTGTCTTTAATATATTTATTAAATTTTCTTTTTAGTCTTTCCTATATAAGATATGATTTTATTGTATATATATCTTTCTTTTCTTACACTCAGATGATCTGTCTCTAACTTTATTGCAGTCATATTTGTTCGGGACAACACATAACATGTCGTGCTTCTCCTTAACAATTTCTCTATTCCATTTATAGAATAGAAAATTTGTTAAGGAAAAGCACGACAATTTCTTGATAATTTCGTTCCATATAAGGTTTCATTGCTTTTATCTTTTTTATGTGATTTGATTTAGAAGTTATATTATTTTTATGAATAATCATTGAGTTGGTTGTCTTGAATCAAGAATTTAAGAAATAAAATCTAAGAAATGATGTAGAAAAATAGGGTAAACTATTCAAAGCTTCAAAACACTTACATAATTGTGCAATAACAAAGTGATAGGAGAATTAAAATAATAAGTAAAATAAAAAGATGGAATAGATGGAAAAAGGGATGGAAAGTATAAGCAACAAAAGTAAAAGATAGAATAGACAAGAAATGAGAAAGAAAGCACCCCAATATATGGAGAGTGATAGGCCAAGGATTTGCCACAAAGGTATTGAATTACCTTTGATAAGAATCAAGAAGATTTTAATCTAAGAACCATAAAGAGGAATTGATATTGCTCAACTCACTCACAATGGAATTAAAACAACAACATTATTCAGCCTCTAAAAATAAAAGCGATTACATCTCTATATATTTAGTTTATTCCAAGGAGCTACTCACACAAGGAGGTTGGCCCTTATTTTAAGGACAAGTGTATCCCATGTACTAATAATAATGGATCTAAAGTCCAAATATTATATCCTAGAGACTAATGATGGTTATCAATTATTTTTTTAACATAAGCCAAGGTATCAAATTAAGTTTGGGTTGCTAATTAATCATAAACAAGTAGTATTGATCAGAGTTTTTAAAAATAAAGAGAACTAGGGTTGTGATTTCAAACATATCTATCCTTACGTTCCTTTAATTTCTATTTCAATTAAACAACAATTATCCTTCCAATTACTAATGTTGCCTCTTAAAATGATAAACAAATTTAGGTCATGTTCCAATAATCCTCATTCTTTTACTTTATTCTTTGTTGCTCATTTAGGGTCTAAATTAAAAGAAGATTTATGTTGCAACATGTCTGGTCATGACAGGACGACGATAAAAAAAAAGAAATATAAAGTAGTCTTCCTAAAAAGGAAAACTTGAAGGAATTGCCACCAACGTTTATTTAAGGAAAATGTCAGAAAAACCAAAAGAGATAAAACATTGTCTATGATTGGAGAGAAAAAGAGTTCAGGAGTCATTTACGCACGGGGAAGGTGTTAGCACCCCACACATCCGTCATGAAGACAACAACCTTTAATCGAGTGCGCTAAAAATAAAATATCTTTTTAATTATTTGTCTTCCCTTAAGAACATGACTTATATTTGTCTTATTTTTGTTTATTCAGAAAAAGAAATAAATTTTTTATTTTTTAGAAAAGAGAGGATTTTATATTTTTTTTTGTTTATTAGGTCGATAAGGATTTTGTCCTCGCTCCTACGTATCCCCAAGTGCAATGAAGAAATCATACTTACGTAGTTCTTTGTAGAAAACAACTTGATTGGGTTGATTTTATCCTTTTTTCTGAAAGATTTGTTTCAATTGCATGAAAAAGAGACGTTCAAGCATTGGACTTTGAAACGACGTTGAATTTTAAGAAAAAGCAGAGAGAATCGCTTAAGGCATTGGACCTTGAAGCGATATCGAGTAATGTGTAATTTTTTTTTAGAAAAAGAAGAATTGAGTTATTCTTTATTTGAGTACTTTTAGCTTTTTTAGAAAAGATTTTGGATTTGTGATAAAATCTATGAAATCAAGCAAGTCAGGGACCCAACATGACATTCACAAAATCTACCCGCGTGTTATTGAAATATCACCAAGCGAGTCGGAGACCCAGCATGAAGTGTAAGAAACGTAAGCGTGTAGTAAAGAAAACTAAAGTGGAATTGCAAAAATAAATGAATAATTGACATAGCAATATATAATCAAATGAATCAAATGGGAATAGAAAGGGGTAGAATAGAAGTGGGGAGTACACTTAGTAATTAAGGGTGCATACATAAAGAAAGAGAGTGCAATTAGTAGTGCCTATTTAATTTCAAAATGGGCCTGGCTGAAAAGGTGGGAGAGTGTAGATATGGAAATGGGAGTGTTAAATAGCATTACGTGCATTGTTTCAAAGTGGACTAGGCCCAACAATTAACGGGTGTGCAGTTATGAAAATAACATTGTTTACTTTATTTCAGGATGGGTCAGGCCAAACAGAAAAAGAGTGTGTGGTTACTAAAAAGATGGTACAACTAGTAACAGTTATTTTGTTTCAAATGAGCCAGGCCCAATAGTTCAGGGGGGATTTATGAAAATTGGAGATGTAAATAGCATTGTTTAATTGGTTTCACAATGGGTCAGGCCCAAAATTTAGGGGTTGTATTTATTAAAATGGTGGGTGTGAAACGTAAAATAAAGGTTTTTTTTTTTAGTTTTAAGGTTGGAATCAGGTCAAGGCGAGTCAGTCCAACCCGCGTTTAGCAGCTGGGCACAGCAGCCAGCAGCACTAGGAAGAAGAGTTGAGCTTCCATGGAGGTTTCGTGGCCCCCTACCGCCACCGACAAGGGGGCCTGGCTGCATGAGGCCACCGCGGGGGTGTTTCGCGGTGGTGGCCACAATGGTTGCCGGAATGACAAAGCTTAAAAAACGAAAACCATGAGAAAGAAAATGAAAAAAACACAGAAAAGGGAAAAATAAAATCCACAACAAATCAACAGCAAAAATAAAACTAAGGAAGGAAGAAGAAACTACATAAACAGACCAAGAAAGCAACAAACGAAAATGGAGAAAGGGAGAAAGAATAAGCAAAGGAGAGAAGGGAGAGAGGAAACGGAGAAAGAAAGAGAATGAGAGGGAAGGAAGAGGGGTCACCTTAGAGACTCCACAACTATGTCAAGTGTCGTTACCGGAATGGTCAGTTCACACGTTCTGGGATTCATGCCTCCTCTCTTTAGCCAAACTTTTTCTTTTGTTCCTTCTTTGTTCTACACACAAAGCTCAAGATATCAACAAAAAACAGTAAACCCTAGTAGAGCTAGGTCACAGAACCAAGACAAGAAGAAGATGAACAGAGAGAGTGAAGAAGCTTCGAGAGAACGTGAGAATTAAAATCGAAAAGACAGAAAAATGAAAAGCCACTTACTTCCTTCAGTTCGAAAAGCTTATATATTAGTAACTCAGGAAGTAAAATGCATTGTTTTACCTTGGGCCATTAGATTCATTTCTAGTAAAGTTCAAACAGAAATCAGAAGTGCCATTCAGATACCTCAATATCCATTTTACAACATTCTAGTGTTCTTTTGAGGGATTACTCATGATTCTACTCACAACATTAACACCATAAGCAATATCAGGTCTAGTGCTAGTCATTGCATACATTAGGCTTCCAACTGCATTACAATATGGTAAATTTTCCATATAGGCAGATTCATCTTCATTTAAATCACCACATACAGATTTTAAATGAAAATGAGCATGAAGCTATTAGTAAACTAAAAGGTAAACTAAAAGATTTACAGAAATGCATAGAGAAGAGTTTAACAACTTTCTTAACATACAACGATTGAGATAAAGATAAGGTTCTTTCTTTCCTATTTCTCAATATATCCATACCTAATATCCTCTTGGCAAGACCAAGAATTTTCATGTCAAATTCCTTTAGTAACATCTCTTTTAACTTGTTAATACACTTAATATCATGTGAAGCTATTAGCATATCATCCACATAGATTAACAGATAGGTATATTTATTTTCATTGTCTTTCTTATAATAGACACAATGATCATACTTACATCTTATAAACTCATGTTATAATAACCTTGGCTAAATAAATAAAAGAAAAAAAATAGAATTTTTTTAAATTTTCAATTTTCGGTCGCAAAAAGCTTTAGTGACGGAATTAGCGATGAATTTAGCGACGGCTAAAGACTCACGCTGGTAGCGTGAGATCCACGCTGATAGCGTGGAAAGTGCTCCAGAAAGCCATTTTCCACTGAAATGCCACGCTGGTAGCGTGGGCTTCACGCTGGTAGCATGGGAGCACGGGCTGAGAGCCTATAAAAGGCCATTTTTGCATTTTTGAAACGGAAAAAACTCCCTTTCTTCTTCCTCCTGTGACCTTTCCACCATTAATGAGCTTCTAAGCTTCATAAACCCTTGTTTATTGACCCAAATCACTTCCTTTAAACGCCAAACTTACTAGAAACATATTGTAAGCCATAATCCTTCATTTAATTCCCTAGAAAAATCCCAAATCAGAGAAATCCCTTTCTCAAGAAAAGTTCATAGAACTCGAGTTCGGCGAGGAACGGCGGCGATTCGTGGACACCCGAGCTTAGGGGAGTCGTCCTTGGGCCTTCCTTGTCGTCTTTGAGGTAAGAAACTCGAGATTCACCGTTTAATTTGTGAGTTGGGATTTTGGATGAATATTAACCCACTTGTGATCGAGTTAGAATTAGCCTTGGTTCCTTTAGAAAAGTGTGTTTAGAATGTTATGGTGATGAAGGATTAGCTCTCAGTTGTTGATGTGGTGAACTTTGAATCTTGGCTCTGTGTGATGCATGTATGGTGACATGTATGAGCCTTGATATTGGTGTTGATGTGCTGAGAGGCTTTTGGAACAGTGTCTTGTGTGTGAGAAGAACCGTTCAAGCTTCATTATGAATTCTTGAGTTAATTGGGCTGTATAGAGCTTAAAGCTCATTTGTGTTGACTTGCACCAAGTCTTGTGATGGCTGAAACAAGTCACTTGCATGCTTGATTTGATTCCCCAATCGGACCGGCTAGGCCATCGGTTCTTGGTCGAATCGTTCGGGCCAATCCGATTTTAATAACACTAGTTAAAAGGGGCCCAAAAAATAGAAGATAAGAGTGTGGAGAATAGGCCCAATGGTTGGGGAAGGGAGGAGGGAGAGGTTGCAAGTTTGAATCTTCCAACTGATATTTATAACAAAACTAACAAATTAACATTTGGTGATAAAAAAATGTAATAAACCTATTATTGTAACTTAATCTTTGTTATTTTAACAAGATAAACACAAAAAGTTATTCAAATTATAATGAAAAAAATGTGTGATGTGATGAGAAAGGAAAAGAGATATAGAAAGAAAAATAAAACGAAGAAGATTTTTAAGAAATAAAATTACATTAATATTTATGTGCGTGTACATTTTAGGGTGACATAATTTGAAAAAAAAAATTGTGATGCATATTTTTACTTGTTGAAATTGGTTAAAATCGTATCATTTCCTTAATGTAATTGAACAATATCATTTTTAGTAAAACTATGTCTATTTTTTATGCAAAAATGTGTTTGAATAAAAAAATAAGTATAAGAAGAACTAGTTTTATTGATTTCGGATTCAAGTTTTATAGACGAAGAAAACGTATTTGAGAGGAAAAGAGGTGACAATTTTGTTCCTAAAAGGTTTTTGGAGGCAAAATACTCCTCGAATTAAAGTTTTATTTGTTACACAAGTTAGTCAATTTGTCAGTCTCATTCAATTATATTGGCAAATTAATCACAAACAATACATAACTATAGGCAATTTAGTCCCTAAAAGAATTATGCATTTAGTTGAATCAGTTCTTCAAAATTATGTATCAATGGCATAGTGTAGTTCCCAAAAGGACTAATGTGCCCAACGGAGAAAACTTTTAGGAACTATTTTATCAAATTGTAGCATCTATATCTTTATTTTAATTAGAGACGAAAGTGAGAATTTAGTCTTTAAAATGTAGTGATGTGATCCGATATTATTGGGACTAACTATATTAGTTTTTTCCTACTTATGTAAGTATTGAAGAGAGTAATAATAGTGAAGTTTTACATTTTAAAACTAAACTATTCAACACTCAAATACTTCTTTTGTTCCTATATATAAGACCCGATTACTTAATTGATCAAGATTAAGAAAAGTTATTAATTTAGTTGATAAAAATAAATTTATTTAAATTTATAATTTTTTTTCAAAACTATCATTATTATTAATACTTCTCGTTTCTAATAGTTTGCCAATACATTTCTTTCTTCTATTAATGAGGGATATTTCTAATCTAAAAATAATTAAGTAAAAAACATTATAAATTAAATCTTATAAAAAGGAACAAACATTATTTTAAATTTGAGTTTTTTAAATAGAAACATAGAGAGTACATAATAAGATCAACATGTAAGCATCAAGATAATACGAAATAGAAAGTATTCCAAGTATGTTGGCACCCAAAGAAATATCAATTATCCTTTGTAGCATACCCAGAAAATTTATTTAAGAACAAAACTGACAGGGGGGACCAAACCAAACCCACTATGACAAAAATTATCTAGACCTGTAACTAGGATGGCCTAGCCTAGAGCGATAAACGTCCTCACTAATAAAACGAAGGGCAAAATCCCACAAAGAGAACCCTTGAAGTTTATCAACACTATGATTCCCTCTCGAAAACTATAGAAACCACAAAATCCATGAGACGAGAAATGAATATACAATTTCTCCAAAATTATGAGGCCTCAAGGGTATCAGTACGCTCGGCTGAGAAAAAGCATTGACCTCTAAGGTTGAGTCACATTCCAACCATAGCTTGCATCATCCTTTTGTCATGGGCCAGCTCGATAGCCATAATGGTTGTTGTTAGTTTGGCTACAATAGAAGAAGAAATACCCAAGCTCTAAACAAAACAACCCAAAACCTAACCCTTATGGTCACAAAATACACCATGCTAGAGAAAATCCTAGACAACACCCTGGCTGCCTCGTTCAAATTGCACTTGACCTAACCCACAAGTGGTGGGTGCCAATCCACTTGAACAATTCTAGGCACTTTGCCAACATGACCCTCAACGTGAAAGAATTTCAGAATGAGAGTCTCACATGAAATGAGAAGTAGTACATTTGAGAAAGAGAAAAAAATATAGAATTTATTTATGAAATAAAATAATTAAGATATTTTGGTAAAAAAATAAAAAATCAGGAAAAAGATCTTATAAAAAAGGACAAAAAAATATATTTCAAAACAATATCTTAAATTTAGGGGTGGAGAGTGTAAATTACAAGCTTGGTTTGGCTTTACTTCTTAAAATAATGGGCTTCTCAAATACAATTTACAAGTTTGATTAGTTTTATTCAATGTTGCTAAAAGAAATTGTCCGTCTTTGGTAGGAAATTTATTGGCAACATTAATGAACCACCAGAAAATTGGACAATTAATGGTTTTGCTGAGTGGTTGGTGGCTTCCTTCATTTTCCTTCAATAGTTGCTAAAAGAAATTTTCCCTCTTTGGTAGGGAATTTATTGGTAACATTAATTAAGCACCAAAAAATTGGACAATGGTTATGCTCAGTGGTTGGTGGCTTCCTTCGCTTTCCTTCAATAGTTTCGCCAAAATCAATTATGCAACTAAACTTAAGTCTTGCGTTGAGTTCCATCCACATCTAAAGATTCTGATAATGATGATCCAATTCTGGAGTCATGTCTAACAACATGTAGAACAAATCGATGGTGTGTTGGATAAATAGTCATTTTCATCTCTGCATGTGTAGAGCGCTGACAAAAAAATAAATAAAAAGATTTTGAACTGGATAAGTTCAAATCAAAGAAGGATTTTGGATGGTTTTATATTATTTGATTCATTTTTTTTATTCTTTTCTTTGACGCAGCTGAGTCATCCTGGACTTGAACCAGAGACATCGCCCATGAAGTAAATCATCACACCTACAGTCCAACCAATTGGGAGAGTTGATAAAGAAAGATTTAGGATCAATTACTCTTTAACAAAAAAAAACTAAAGTAGAAGAACTTGTGAGAAAACAATTATTATGAAAAGCCAAGGATTTGTGAATTTGCACGTATCCCTTTTCTCGTAATTCTAATGAATTCTCAGTTATCGTCAATAAGCATTATTCCCCTAAGTCAATTATTAGCCTCTGATCTTGGTCTAACAATATTCTTTGGCCTAAATCAATATTTAATTGATTATAGAAATATTAATTTAGTTCAAAGGATAAGGTTCTTAAATAAAATGGATGATTAATAAATTAATTCATTGGGGATTCATACAATCAGTTTGACCATGCAAGCTATATGAAAATGATTACTTTTCATATCAATCAATCACAAACAAATGATTATTGACATGTTCATGATCATAGTAAAACTCGAAAACCTAAGGGAAAACATAGAAACAACAAAAAGATAAAGAAACTATACACAAAAGTCGATCCTAGTTGTGAATTGCTCCTTCATAGCCACAAAGTCACGACTCTCTTTTTCCATCAAAATACACTATTACAAAACTCAATTTAAGTCATTATCAAAATAGACGGACCACAACTGTGGTCAAGTTACCACGATCATGGTGAAAAATTTGTTGAAATTCGACACTCAACCATGATGAGGTGACCATGGCCATGGTCAAATGACCACGACCATAATCAGGTGACCACACGGCCATGGTGGATGTGATGGAGTCCATATTTCTTTTAGATTACATGTTTTTTTTACCTTTTTTCAGTCTAGAGCTCTTGAACATCTGTCTTACACAAACTAACACCAAAACATGAATTCTATTAATAAAATAACATAATGTGGATGAATATGACCTAAAAATTCACGTGAAAGTACAATAAAAAAAACCTAATTATCACCTCCAACCCTTAAACTTTCTTTTCCAACTATCAAATCAGTTTTATAACTTTTTATTTTATTAATTACAAACACGATTAATATTACATATATTGCACCATTTAAATGAGTTAGCATTAATCTAAAACAACCAACAAATTAAATTGTTAATTCTCATCATGAGTACCACTAAACAAACAAACAAAAATACTAGTTTATAAGGAATAAATTTAAATCATAAAAGTTCAAACAAAACAATAATAATGATTGTTTATTAGAAATTCCTTTTACCAAAGTGACTACTTATTTTAACCACCCCAAATGAGTTATCACACCCCATTTGAGTGAGTGATTTTTGAAAGTGCTAAATAAGAAGGACCATCATAAGACCATGCTCTTTCTGCTATGTGCTTAAGCTCTTTAGCCCTTTCCCTCATTACACACCCTTCTTTGTCATCCTTATCCATTATCTTCCTTATTGCTTTCGATAACTCCTCCCTTCCAACCATGTTGCTAGATGGTGACACCTTTACTCGAATTGCATTGCCAACTTCCTCCATTAGCATCGTAGCATTCATCATTTGCTCTGCAAAACGAGGCAATCCAATTATTGGCACCCCACATGAAACACTCTCTATTATTGAGTTCCAACCACAATGAGACACAAAACCACCAATAGATGGGTGCTTCAAAATATCCAATTGTGGTGCCCAATCTGTGATCACAATTCCATTGGTTTGTATGCGGTAGAACGCATCAGGAAAAGAGTTTGATAGTTCATTATTAGACCCAAGGGTAGTTCCAGTATCTCCTTCCTCACCTGCATTGATAATAATTTAAAAATTGTCATATAGGATTATTTTAACAATTCTAATTCTTTCACGTTTCAAAAAATTTACTGACTTCTAATAGGGCTATATCTATATCAAGAAACCTAACTTAAACATATCCAATAGGTGGACCTACAATTCAACATATAAATTGATAATTATGAAAACTCAAGCACAATATAAAAATTACCACGATGGCACTCTAAAACAGCAATTCTTTATCATTAAGGGAAAAACGGAACTAATTAATTCTACAATAGAATAATACATGAATTACCGAGTGTGTGTCCATATATATATATATATATATATATATAGATATATTCTCACTCTAGTGATAATACTTGCCTATGTGAGAAATTGAGAAAAACTACTATCAATCTTTAAATCAAGATTAAAATACTTAGTAATTATCAAATCTCTAAAATGATGGCAAAATAAAAATTATATTTGTAAAAATATTATCATATCCAAAAAGATTTCAATTATCATGTTATTATTTTTTAAGTTTGTCATTAATCAATCGTCATTATCACCATAATCATTATTATCATCATTATCATGATTGTCATAATTTTTGCAACCATGACTATCACTATCAACATAATTACAACCATACCAGTAAGATAAATGGTGATAATAACAACAATGATAATGATAAATTAAATAATCTTACATATCAACTTAGCTTGATCCACTTCTTGACTTATTAAATTATGCAATCCAACTTGACTTATTTTATTAAGTACACTAGATGACCAACAAGTTAAATTTATTTTTCCATCTCTATTTAGATGCATAACATATTATTAAATGATAATATAAACCATATTAATATATATATTAAGAGTTTGAGAGTCACAACTAACAAGTTTGAAAAAACATAGGCATAATTAGGTGATTCTGCCTTAATTATAATTAAAAAAATAATGTGACACTGTGCCAACTCACCTGCTGTGAGATAGTTGTCACCGCCAGCTTTGGTGACAGGTGGGCGCACAGACCAAACAAATTTTTTACCACTTAGCTCCAACCCCAAAGCCATCTCTTGAATTTCCACAAATGACATTTTGTATCCACTCCCAAGTGACACATACACCACAGACTCTTCTTCTTGTTTGTCCAGCCACTCAAAAACATCACTTATGTTTCCCTCATTGCTACCATTAGGGCTTCTTTGATCCCTTACTATAGGCCCAACCGGGTACACGGGCACCTTGGTAATAATCTGTCCACTGCCAAGTGCTTCAAGTGTCTTAGGCTCCAACTCATGAAACGTGTTCACAAAGATCCCATCAGCAAGTGCTGCCCCTTCACACGTGCCAACAAATTCATGGTAGATCCTTTGTGTCCTGTCACGCAACATAGCAAACAAATCAAGGGGGTGAACGGATTTGCAACCTGGGATTGAAATCGGTTTGCTTTCATTGCTATATTCTCCTTCTATTTCTTTATCCAAAGTGGGGGTGTGAAGACCAACTGCAACGAACCATGCATTGGTTGGTGCAAAAGCAAATATGGGTAGATTTAGGTTTTTGGCTAGAGGTATAACTTGGCTGAAGAAGAAGTCAGTGATGATCATGGTTGGGTTGAGGTTCATGGTGGATATTGTGGACATAAAAAGTAGTGGGATTTCATGCATTATGATTGCTATTTTGGTTTCTAGGGTGTCATGAGGACTAACATGGATGGTGAGATCAATAGGGGGGAGTTGAATTAGATCAAAAAGGTTTTCCTTTATGGCTGATTGGAGAATTTGTGTCTCAGCTTTTGATGGAGTAGAGGTTTTGATTGAACCATAAAAGAAGGTGAGTTTGGAAATGATTTTGTGAGTGACTAAACGCTTGGCAAGTTCTAGGGCAGGGATTATGTGACCAATTCCTGGTGAAACAAGGAGAAGAGCATGATGATTATTGTTTGAGATGGCCATGAGATGGGAATTGTGAAATGAAACTAATGATTAAATGGGAATAGGGTAAGGGAATCAATGGAAGATTGAGCTAGGTAGAGATGCTTATTTGGAGATATTTATTTTTGAAATAGTCTAGAGAGAAAACGAATTCAAACGATATTGGAGGAATGGTGTGCATTATGTCCAATAAACAAATTTAGATTGTGCCAATGAATAATTTTTTGTACGTCATACGTAATATTTAATTCGGTAGGTGAAGGAAAGATATATGATAAGAAAAAAAAAAAAAAACCGAGAGAAATACAAACGGGGATAAGACCACTTCCCACTCCTTGGATAGAGACATTATGTACATCATACACGTGATTTTGAATAGAGACACTAATGTTTTTGTTGGTTACAGCTCAAGTGAACACTTTCCTAGGGGATTTTGATCTCCTACGTTAACTGCACAAATCTCAACCCTTTTTATTGATTAAGTATCTCAACCCTTTAAAATATTTTATGTTAAATAAAGCATAAAGCATACAATTGGATCGAAAAAATTACTACATTTTATGCAATTCAGTATTGAACTGTGGCATTTCTGTATATATATATATATATATATATATATATATATATATATATAAAGTATTAAACTGTAGCATTAATCAGTAGCATCCTGGCTTTGGTCAGTTTGCAGATGGGGTGAGTTAAAACTTTACACTCAATAAAATAGTCAAAGTATGCATGCACGCGGCATTATATAAATCTACTATATTTGCAAGTTTCAATGTACAAGTATTTGATTATTAAAATATTAAGTGCTAATAAAACACTTTTTTAACACACTCTATTATTGGTATGATAAATGTATAAGAAAACAGAGAAGAAAAAATCTATGCATTAATAGAGAGAGCAATATAAGCAATATATATATAGGGAAATGAGGATGTACATATTTTAAAAAAATAATTTGATATCAGATTATTTTTTAAAGGTGTGAACATTTTCATTTGATTTATTTGTTAAAAAAAAATTTAAATTATATTACACATAAAGACACTAACAAAATACATTATTTTTGTGTTGTATCTTAATGGTGATTGGGTGAAAGAAAGAGAAAGTTATGTGGACTTGACTTGATGATAAAGTATGATATTTAAGAGGTGGTTTAAATATGATTTAGGTCCATAATAAACTAATGAATTTTATTCTGGTTTTCTAATAAATAAAATTAGCATTGAATTGTTGATATATTAAAAAAATATTTTAAATCATTATCATCAGTTAAGTGATAACATAGTTAAAAATGAGATTTATGGTGGCTTAAAAATTGTCACTATATATTTTAAAACTTCAATTACATTTTTTGGCAATTTAAAAACTGTCAAAATCAATTAAAAATAACACAAGAAAAAATTGCTAATTTATTTTGAAACTTGTCACTATTTATTTTAAAACTTAAATTGTATTTTAAACTATTTATTTTAAATAATTTTTTATTGCAGACCCAAAACAAAATTCACTAATTTGACTGAATTATTTATCATGTAAGTTACACTCAATTTCAACATCTGAAAGAATTAATATTTTGAACAATAGAAGCATTAATTGGATGTTTAATTCTAAAATAGTCATTGGATGATCAAAGTTTATTGGGTGATTAGAGTCACTGGTGGTAGCATCATTAAACATGGACACGAAGTCATTGGATATTGAGTCACTAGGCAAATTTACAACAAATAGAACTTCATGACAAGTTTTCTGCATAACCTAGGCTTCCCAAGGTATTCCAAACACACAAAAACATACCTCAAAGGTTCAAAAGACAATCCTAACACTAATGAAACCAATTTAAGGCGAAAACAATACATTATAGTTAAAAATCCACACAATTGCATCATAGGTCACAAGGTTCCCAATCATAAAAAACACATAAGAGGGAAAACTCAATTCATCATAATAAACAATTCAACATAGAATCCAACTGCTTCAAGCTATTCACAACTTGTCCAAATCACAAGAAACGTAAAAGGCCTAATTGATTTGGGGTCTTGTGTAACCTAGACCAGAGGCGGAGATAGGAGGGGGGCTAGGGTGGGCCACCGTCCCCCCGTAAAATTTTAATAAAATAAATTTTATTTTATATATATATATATATTAAAAATTAAAAATTAAAAAAATAATTTGATAATAAAAAAAGATTGCATTGCATAATATAATAGAAATATTTAAGATTACATTGTATAATAAGATAAAATATTTTTTAAGATTGTATTCAAAAATATGATATAATATTTTTTAATATTGTATTCAAAAATAGGATATAATATTTTTAAGATTGTATTGCATAATATAAAATATTTTTAAGATTGTATTGCATAATATAAATTCTTTAAGATTACATTGCATAATATCATAAAATAATTTTAGGATTGCATTCAAAAATTGGTTAAAATCACATGCTTAAATTAGTATAAATAGAAACATATTTTTGTGTTGATAATATGCATTTCATTCCAAATAATATTAGAGCTTTAGAGAGTTTATGTTTGCATTATTGAGAGAATTGTTATGAGATCATATAAAAGTGTTTGACAAGTCTGATTCTTAACTCCCATCAAAATTTAAAGATACTTATTTATTATCATAGTGTAGTTGTCCATTAAATTGATTATCCGATTTGCACGTTGTGATTTTTTATCCAATTGGATTTTTCACGCTAAAACTGATTGTGTCTTCTTTATCTCTTATTTCCATATTATTATTTGAGTTTGATTTTAAATTATGAATTATTTTATTAAGACTCACTAGACTTTGTCAGTTTGTTCATCAACCCACCATGTTTGCAATTTGTCTATATATGGTTTGCGGTTTGCATTTTTTTGTATATTAAATTTTTATTGTCTTCAAAGTACTTTTATTTATGATATAATTTTTTATGTTCGTTCCCTCTCAATAAAATTTTTGGTTCCGCCACTGACCTAAACCCATGGCTAATGTCATTCCAACAATGAGAAGTCTCACTCCCCCTTATCTCATAAGAATAAAAAAGGCAACAAAGGAAGAAGATGACATGGCGACACTCCTCTATTTAATCTTTCACAATTGCGAATGCGGTTCTTGTAGGATCTCTTGCAGCAACTTTGCAATGACAACCACAATATCAAAAAGAGTAAAAGAGAGAAATGTTTAGGTTTAAAATTATAAGAAAACTTTTAAATATTATTGGGCTGCAATGCAAGCACAAAAGTTCAACTAGAAGAGAGTTTTAAAGGGGAAAAAAATGACTTTAACACTACAAAACAAGGCCTACTACAAGCAAAATGCTTTAGCCTCCAATAACAATAACGAACTAATCTTCCGAACAACTTAAATGTTGACACTTGTCAAACAAAATATTCATTTAATTTAATCTTTTTTTTCTTTTTCCAAATGTACCCTTGTCCTACGCGATCAGACCCAATCAAAGGTGCATCCAAATTTTGAACTTGTTTAGCACCATCGTATCTTGTAAAATCACTGCTATAAAAACCTATCAAGATAAATCTATCAGGGTTTTAGTTTGAACAACGAATATCACTTAGAAAACTTCACTATTGTGTTGAAATCAAAATAATGTATTATTGTTGACATAGCTTTGCGAATTAGTTGCCTATGGGATAAAGCGGAACGTGGGTTTATGACCAGCAAAGGCATTGTTTCAATATCCAAATTCTAGTTGTGTTGCGTGCTGAATGAAGAAACAATTGCAAAGTTTCTATCCAAAGTACTAGAAGCAGGAGTACGAGCACGCGTGATTTCTTCAAATGCCTTCGCAAATTGGGAGTAATTGTGTATGCAATGAATGGAGGATGCATTGGGTTTGGTTCATGTTGTCACTGACAACGCCCCCTTTTGAAATTTCTTCAATACCTTCACTCAGCTTTGCAGAGAATCCAACAACTTCTTCTATGACGTCCCAAACTTTCATTACGATCCTTCAGGATTGCTGGAAGGTGATTCAGAAGCTGAAAGCCAAAGCATACAATGAAGAATTTTTTCAACTATAATAATGGAGACTTTGTTTCAATTGGCATGCATGTTGTTGTGATGTGTGACCCGCAGTGACATGATTATGTTTATGTAGCTATATACGAAAGGGTAAGTCTGGAAAGAGACTAAATTGTTAATTTTTTAAATGCAAATCAGTGAATATTGTGCCAACTTTAATTCGCTCAGAGGATAATTCAGTCTCTAATTTTCAGAACCAATATTATTTCTCCTACTACAATGCTCTGTACAATATATATATATATATATATATATATATATATAATATTATGAAAACCCAATTTTGATATTATACTGATATCTCAAATTACTATTTATTTAATTATTTAAAAATATTTTCACAACAATTACTCACATTTATATAAAAAAAAATAACTAGCAAGGTATTACAGATGAGACAAGAGAGAAGCAAAAGCGGCACTTGAGTTGGGTTGTGTTCCGACTAAAGAGACTAGAAAGAGTCAATGGACAATTAGCTAGGATAAAAATAAAATGAATCCCAACTCAGACGCTGGCTAGTGTAGGGGAACTAGAGATGTCCCAACACTACCATGGGAAAATATTTATAGACATTAGATGATATATCAATTTTTATAATAATTAGAGAAACTCATAGTTGTGGACTTTTCTCCTCCACGTGGAATTGATTATTTTTTTTAAAGTATATATAAGTTAACTTTTATAATAGGTTACCTCGATAAATAATTGTCACTCATTTTAAAAATTAATACATCTAATGTCTACAAATATGCTTCCAACGGTAGGGGACTTCTCTAGCTCCCCCATCTTAGCCATTGACTCTCAACTCAATGAATCCCAAGCAATGTTAGGTTTTATTTTTATTACACTAATATAATTGTTGGAGGGATGGAATCATGGAGCATGTTTAGGTAGTGAGTTCGGCGTTGTCCCGTGAAATAAGTGAAACATACTAGAAGGGAGGTTTAGTAATGTGTATGTGTAACTTAGAAACTTCTTTGAAATCTTTTTGCAAATATAAGTTACAAATCAAGTTCGCAAATGACTCATCCAATGATTAAAACACGAGGAAAAGATAAAAGCATCAGGACAAGAATAATTATTTTTACACTAGTTTCTAAGTTATGTCTAATTCTCTTTCAATTTGAGAAGAGTTTCACTAATTAATAATTGAATGCAAATAAATCTTCTTCCCTGACTACTTTTGGTTTACAACAAGTATTTTTAATTTTTTAGACCATTTTTGACATAACAATAATCTCTCTCCCAAGGACTATTAATCCAAGTACTTTTTAGTCACAAAGTCATTCTCGCCTTTATGAAACAATAAAATTTGAAAGATTTGCAAAGAAATCAACTCACAAAGTGAAGATAAGCATTTATAACATAAAACAAATAGCTTTGCTAATTAAGCAAATGATTGAGTTTTTTGTTGTATTGTCCAATAGCTTGGATTGAAACTTAGTTACTTTGTTATTCTTCGAAACTTCAATCTTGGTATATATAGGTTTCATTGAAAATGGTGACCATTGTGAAAATGAGTGCTCGTTGATATTTTCACTACTAGAAAAATAGGTTTTAACATCACCAGTTTAACATCGGTTATTGGGAAAACCGATGTTAACGAAAACACGGTAGCAAATTTGTAAATAAATGGACTTTGTTAACATCGGTTTCGTTAAAAACCTCAAAAACCGATGTTAAGTTGTTGCCGTTAACATCGGTTTTCCAGGTTTTTAAGAAAAACCGATGTTAACAGGAAGACTTTAACATCGGTTTTCCAGATTTTTAAGAAAAACCGATGTTAACAGGAATACTTTAACATCGGTTTTCCAGATTTTAACAAAACCGATGTTAACGGCAACGACTTAACATCGGTTTTACAGGTTTTTAACAAAATCGATGTTAAGAGGAATATATTTACATCGGTTTTTAAATGAAAACCGATGTTGTTGTTATTATAAGATACCCAAAAATTAAAATTAAAATCATTCTTCAGTCTCGCGCGCCTATCTTCTCTCTATCGCCCTTCACTGCGCCTCTGGTGTGCCTCACTTTCACTAAGCTTCCATTGTCGGTTTTGGTGACGACGACGCTTCCATTGTCCGTGTTGCCTCACTTTCACGAAGCTTCCATTGTCGGTCTGGGGTTCCATTGTCGCCGCCTCCATTGTCAGTGTCACGGCTCCCACTAGGTCTGTGCGCTTCCATTGTTTTTCTTTTATTTCTTCTGCATTTGTCTTCTTCTTCTTCTGAGCTTCTATTTTGTGTTGTGTAGGTTGTTTTCCAGTGTTCGTGTAACTTCTTTTGGTCTGAGTCCTCCCGCATTTTGTTTTATGTTGAAAGTTCTGTGAGGTAAGGGAACAAAGACAAGAAAACCGTGAGCTTATTATACCTTTTGTTTTATGTTGAAAGTTCTTATAATGCTTTTGAGTATATGTATATACTTGCCAGTTATTTTTCGAGTTGAATAGCTGTGAGCTGGTAGCTGGGGTTTTTGCCAGGGCTGCTACCACAGTAGACACAAACTTCATGTTTCTAAGTGACTTTTGTGACTGCTCCTGCCACTCTTAAACTCTTCTTCCATGATTGCTTTGTGAGGGTGTGTTCACTCTTCTTCATCACTTTCATGGTTTTCTTATATACATAATAACATTAGTTAGCATGGTTTGAGTTCACCTATGTTTCTTTATCATTATTTTGTTAACTAAAACGAAAATTATGTGTACGTAGTTTTGCATTCAGGAACATGCACAAAACTAAATAGGTGCTATATACAATTATTACTCTATATTATCAGCTTAAAAAAATTTAGTGAAATCAGACTATATATAATTAGTCAATAACCTAGACTTAGACTTGATGGTGGTTGTTGGTGTTGAGTTTCCATAAGAGCTAGAGAGTTGAGTTGAATTGAGGAATTGAATTGAAAGGAAGAGAGAGTAAGTAGCTAGGATAGGAGAATAGATATAGGCGAAGGTGTATGTGGTGTTGTGTTGTGTTGTGCAAAGGCTAGGAGAGGCGGAACAAAGAAATAAGGAGTCAACAATCACTTTGAACCCAAAAGTGAGGGGGAATTATGAGAATTGTTGTGCATTGCTTCTCTTTATATATATTGAGTGTGTCTCTTCAATAAATTAAGATGAGAATGAGAGTGCCATGCCACCCACACATGACATGATAATATTCAGCATATCATCTCACATCTCGCATCTCTCTTCTCTTCTCTCGCCTTCGAAAATATGTGATTGCTTGCTCAAGGATTTGGTTAGAGGTAGGCTTTGGTACACTGGTGTTAGATCCTTTGGAGATGGTCAAATCACTTGAAAAAACTGAGTTTTTGGTGATCTCTTGAACTCTAACCATTGCTTCGTTGTTATTGGTATGAGTAGTGTTTGAAGGTTCTTTTTCTGTCGGTTTGATTGAATTGTTGAAGTGGCATAAGCAAGAGTGCATTTTTGAAGAATGGGTGAAGGATTAGATTGAACTTGCATGTTAACATAACCCTCTTCGTGAATGATCTTGTTAGGAGAAGATTCACTTTCACGGGTATCTTGTTCCTCTTCTTCTGCTTCTTAGGAAGGTGTGATTATTCCATGAAGTTAACTCATACCTAATCTTGATCACTATCAACTTCTTGATCTTGGGAGGAAGATGTTCACCACACTTCCATCCTAAAATAGAGAACATGATTAAAGAATGAGAATTGAAAAATAAAACATAAATCTATGAGGAGTAATGGAGAAAATTTACATATTTCTTCTTCGAAATTTGAGTCTTGGGAATGCTAACAGAATCTTTAGAAATTTTTTTCTTTAGAAGTCTCAATGTTCTGAACTTTTCATTTATTTCCTCCTCTCCGTATATTCCTCTTTCACATGTATATATTTTAGTGATTAGATTAGAGATGTGGTGTAAATTCATTCTAGCTAGCTAATGCGTCTAGACCCTAAGCACACTATTTCTCAATTTGATGTGAGCATCTAGACCACTGGATTGTTTTAGTGTATGTTTTTATGGATTAATGTCATTGCTTGTTCTCATTTTTGTAGGTTTTTTTTGTGCTCTTTTAATTTTGGGTTCTGTGTTTTACAGGACATCTTATCCTCTATGGTTTTAATTTCAATGGCTTGTGCTAATGTGTCTTGTTGTCTACTTCATGTTTGCAGATCCTCTGGCCTGGTGGAATTTTTTTTTTAAGAGTACAGACCCCTCAGGTGTTAATTGGTGGCAGTGCATGTGATCAAAAGCCTTCAGCAACCATAAGTGAATCTGGTGGGAGCAGCATCCCCGAATCACAGTCAGGGTCTTTCGAGCAACAGCTTGAGGCAACTCGTAGAGCAAGTGAATTGAAGAAACTGCTCTTTGGTTAGTTCTATTTTCTGTAGAGTCCGATGCTGATGCATCGAAATGTATCAGTGAATATTCTTGCTCTTTTGAAATTTTATTTAAATTTCTTTCTTGTATATCTTTATCTTCCCTCTAAGGCAAGTACAACCATCCTATTCAAATTTAACCAATCTGCATAGACATCGTCAAGGGAAGCTGATTTCTTGTAATTACCTCCCATGTGGTTCAGCAAATTATGTAATTTAGTAGTAAATAAAGCCCATATTCCTAAAGCTGAATTTAGTTGAACTTTTTTCTGATAATAGTTGAGAGAAGATTAAATAATATGTGAATGCTGCCACTCTATATTAGTAGCCTCTGACTATAAGCTGCCTTCGTGTTAATAAGTAAACAATAATACATGATAGATGGGATATTATGAGTCAAACTCACCTCACTCACCCTAGGATCACTCCAAAACAAGAGTTTAGAAATACTCTAAGATATAAACAAGCTTTCCTTCATATGTTGTTCCATGACAAAGACTTAACCTTCTCCATCCTTAATGCATATAATTTGTGTATGTTCGTGTTGTCCTTGAATATAACTTGTTCAATGTTCTACATCATTTGTAGGCAGTTGTCCTTTTCTACTTTGCATCGTCATCCCTACATTTGTGGTTGCAAATTGTCAGTGACTGTCGTCGCAGGTACTTACAAATTTCATTACAAATTTAAAGTGTTGATATTCCATTGTTACTTGATCATGAAAGATTCACTTGTGGATTCTTGCCATTAAACTTACAAATTTGGACTTTTATATACAATATTTTGTATGTCAAGTATGCATGTTGCTTTTTCTATACAATTAATGTTCATGATGAGTGAACCTTAGTTTCCCGTTTGAGATTCATTACACTGATTCTTCCGGATAGTTTGGATTAATCATTGTATTGATTCTTGAATTGTCCGTTTGGACAGTTTGGGAAGACTCAAATTTTTATAGTATATTCATATGTGTTGG
>PYAF01000440.1:293585-306057 GCA_007407185.1 Glycine tomentella
TTATTATCTACTTAATAAGTGTACTCTTATCTTGATTTCTGATAAGATATCATTCTGTATCTTTTTTCTATCAGATTCCTATTATAATGCTTGTGGTGGAAGTACCTCAGGATGTTATTACCTCATTAGCTCCTATGATACAGTCATTAAATGAAAAGCCACATTGTACTCCTGGAGAACATGGTAATGACAATCAATCTGATACCATTCAGTTAGAAGATTCGGCTTTGCCCAAAGGCTCCCAAATGAAATTTGATGCCTTGAAATCAAAATCAGTTAGACTGGACATCAGCTTTAAGTCCCCATCACATACTGGACTCCAGACTACAGAAATGGTGATTTTCCAATGTCTATAGGGCCCTCAATTGCATAAACTCTTCCTGTTTCAGTGATTATTAAAATATTTTCTTTTTCTGTTGGATACCTATCCATCTTTTGGTCAAAAGGACATGCAAGCTTGTGTGTGTGCATGCGTGTGTGCACACACACACACACACACACATGTATGCCCTAGTTCAAGAAGAGAGTAACTTACTTTATTTGTCTAATCATAAATCTTGAAGAAATTTCTTTATTTATTTAATTGGGATAGACTATTTTTTGGAAAATAATTTTTTTCCCCAAATCTCACTCAGGAAGTTAGAAATATTTCTTTGAAGTTGTACCAAACATGCTAATTTGTATGAACAAATACCTTCAATTTTTTTATTAAATTTTCTTTTTTTCACAAATATATTTTAACCCCAAGCATAAACTTAGGGTGGGTTGTTAGGATTGCTTTGTTACATATGTAGAATGCAGAATTAGATGCCTACCAGTGAAATGGTCCACTTATTTTAACAACATTTATGAGAAGAAATGCAACAAAAATTGTACTTCAAAGAAGTTTGATGCCATATTTATACAATGCTTTGATTTATATCTTATGTTTTCCTCTTGTACCTCCTCCCTGGAATATTTGTAAATAATTCTGCTTGATCCCATGGTTTAGTTAACATATCACAAGAACTTGGATTAGACACAGCATAACACAACTAGTTTTTTTTTTTTTTTTTTTTGTTGATTATTAAGAGCAGCAGAACTGAATCAGTCCATTGGTTGGGATTGTTGAGATCCAATGGGCTGTCAACATAATCAACCATAAGTGAATGAGTTGTTCTATATTATGCTTTGATACTGTACTTGAGGTCAAATGTATCATGTGGTTCTCTTTATTTTGCTTGGTAATTCAAAGTTATGATACTGCTTCCTTTAGGTTAAGGAGTTGACAGAGCAATTTCCTGCTGCTACACCCCTTGCATTGGTACTAAAACAGTTTTTGGCTGATCGGAGCCTTGATCAATCCTACTCTGGTGGCTTAAGTTCCTACTGTTTGGTATGCATGATGATTGCTTCCTTTTTTCAGTCAGTTTTCATTTCTCAATGAATTTTCTTAGTCCCTTTTCTACTGTAGTAACACAAATTGACGTAGCTTTTCAGATAGGCTATGAAGATTTGAAGAATATTTGATTTTATTACATTTTCAGATCTATCTGCAAGTGCAACTGGCATGATAATTGTTTCATATAATCTTGTCCTCAGCAGTTTAGTGATGATCAGCGGAAAAAGTGAAGAAAAAAAAGATTTTTATGATCTCAGTTTCTTGGGAATATGTGCTTTAGATTCACTTGCTTTTTGAAATTGAGGTGGAAGCTGTGTAGGAAACACACTTTAACGTATCTTATTGTCTTCCTCTTAAACCCAATTTGATTTTGCAACTATGTTGCTCCTGATTTTTTTTTTTTCTGGATTTAATGATGCTGCTTTGTCATTGTTATTGTTTTAGTCCGTATCTGCTATACTCACATTTACATTTTGTATTTTGTATTCAGGTCTTACTAATTATACGATTTCTTCAGCATGAGCACCATCTTGGCCGGCCAATCAACCAAGTAAACTTTGATCGCTCTAGTTATTCAAGTCTGTATCTGTTGATGGCCATCGTGGACTAATAATAATATTTTCTATTATCTTCTAAATTATTATGAAACTAAGGGTAGAATGCCACAATTTAAAGAGAATGAAAAACTAGAGTTTACTCTTATTTTGGTTTTTCTTTTAATCAAATGAGGATTTAGTATAAAAAAACAAGCTGGGTTATGGAGAGCTGTAGTTTTAACTTCCTCAGCTCCTTTTTTTTTATTTTTATATTTCAGATATTTTACTGCTACTAAATAAATTTCTCTTGCATTTTCTGGCAGAATTATGGAAGCCTTCTGATGGATTTTCTTTACTTTTTTGGGTGAGAGAACTAGTCATAATTACATATTTTATTGTTGCTACTAGAGAGGACTTGTATAATCATATTTTTTTTTTGTTAGAATTCAATTCAATGGTTTTCTTTTAGGAATGTGTTTGATCCTCGCCAAATGAGAATATCAGTTCAGGGAAGTGGACTTTATATAAAAAGAGAAAGAGGTTGTAGGTAATATAGAAATCAAACTTTCTATCTACAGTGCGATATCATTCCTTTTTCTCCAGCTAAATGATAATAACCTTCTTTGCAGCATTGATCCAATTCACATAGATGATCCTCTTTTTCCAACGAATAATGTGGGAAGGAATTGCTTCCGAATACATCAATGTATTAAGGTATTGATCACCAACATCTTTTCCATATTTCAGTTGTCATACTTGGCCTTTGCTATGCCATGATGACAGGAAAAAGAAGCCTGTGGTTTATATTATCCACAAGCTGTTAAACTATCTGTAATTCAAACCAATAAAAAATAAAATCTTTCGTGTAATTTTAGCAGTAAAGCAGCTTCTAATGTCTTTATTAACTGATCAAGGTGTCTATAACTATTTATGCAACAATGCGCCGGAAATTCATGTGGATGACAAATGTACTTTGAATAACAATGTGGCATGTGTCAGTTTGATATTTTCTAAGAGGAAATGTGTTCATGATTCTTGAAAGTTGTAGAGGATGGACAAATTTTGTTTGAAGTCTGGCAAGCTTTGTTAACTTACTGTTTTTTAGGCTTAGGGCCTAATTCAATCCTAGAAAACTGATTTGTAAGGTGAGGATTATCCAAGCTTTATAAGCTTTATTTAAGCCATATATAGTCATGTGGGACTAAACACACCCTTTTTAGATGAAATGAGAAAAGGAGAAGAGAGAACTGAAATGAACTCTGAATATTATTTCCAGAATGTGAAAGTTGAAGACTGTTACAAAGAGGGTATTTATAACCCCTGAACTAATTACAACAGAAAATAACAATAACTAACTAACTCCTAACAGAAAACTGTAACAGCTAACAGATACTGACAGCTGTACAGAGGGTGCTGTTAGCAATAGCTACCAGCCCTTACAATTACAGCTTTACACTTAACAATCCTATTACAAACTGTTGGCACAGTTGTATAATTTACATATTATAATAACCCTCGATGCTGGAATTAAGGCAACCCAAAGATGCCACAACTAAGGTGCGCTATGGGTGACAGCAATTAAGGCGGTTTTCCAACAGTATTGACTCTAAAATATTAAGCTGCGGTGTACCCACAAGTGGCTAGTAGCTTGGACCCCTTTAGCATATGATAATTGCAATTAAGGCGGCTTATGTTAGTAGAATTCTAATGGGTACATAATTACATATATGATATTTTGAGTACTGAGTTTAAACTTCTTGAAGTTCATCAAAATCATTGTATATTATTAACAATTTATGGTGTCATCCTTGAATCACCCAAATATTGCAGTAAAATAAGATTCTTGAAAATTGAAATTGGTTTTATTTAAGAATTATGCTTTGATGATTTGACTTTCTTGTAGTGTTTCTCATTAGTTATAATGTTGTTGCAGGCATTTTCTGAAGCTTACTCTGTTCTTGAAAATCAACTCAAATTCCTAAATAGTGATGGTGAGTCATGTTCAAGGCCACCTGACAGACTGCTTCCAAAAATCATTCCAAGTCTTGATATATCATAAGATTCTCACTACATGAAGACTGAAATGTTATTATGTCTAAAGGTATAGTTCAAGTCACTAGTGATTGGTAGCAATTGTTAAGATGTTTCTAATTTGATTTTGTTTCATCAACATCAACAAACAACATCTTTAACCCAAGTTAATTGGGGTTGGTGGTAGATGAATCCAATAATAAATCGTAAATGAAATAGAAAGAGAAAGGGAGAGGGGAAGAAAAAAGTGGAAATAAAACAGAAAAAAGGTTGAAAGAAAGAAGGGAGAAAAGAGGAAAAGAACTAAAACAAGGGAATGACTGGAACATAGAACTATTAATGGGTTTAACTCTCCACCAAGCTTATAGTTTTTCTCCACTCCGTCTTAAGACATATCGTCCGCCTATCTATATCCCACTCCATTAGGTCTTGTCTAACTATCTTTCCCAAGGTAAGTTTCGGTCGACCTCTACCTCTTTTTGTGTCGAACTCTTGGTAACAAACTCTTGTTCTTACGGGAGCATCTAGTGGCCATCTCATAACGTGTCCAAACCACCTCAATCTATGCTCCCTCATCGTTTCACATACCGGTACCACTAATACCTTTCTTCGAATAGCCTTATTTCTTATCTTATCCATCTTCGTATATCCACACATCTACACATTCACCTTAACATCCTCATTTCTGCTATCCCTATTTTATGCTCAGGTTGTTTATGTGCTGGCCAGCATTCCGCTCCATATAACATTGCCGGTCTTACAGTTGTTCTATAGAATTTTCCTTTCAGCTTAAGGGAAATTTTGTGATCACACAAAAAACCCGATGCACTCCGCCATTTCATCCATCTTGCTCCAATTCTATGATTTACATATTCATCAATCTCACCACCTTTTGCAACATTGATCCCAAGTATCTAAAAACATCTTTCTGGGGTACCTCTTGACTAAATAGATGCACTGTGTCTTGATCATCATCTCTTACTCTCGAAAACTCACACTTCATATACTCTGTCTTGCTCTTGCTTATCGTGAATCCTTTAGATTTCAAAGTGTTTCTTCACAATTTCAATTTCCTATTAATACCATCTTTGGTCTCATCAATAAGCACAATATCATCTGCAAAAAGCATACATCACGACACTTCCTCTTGAATATCTTTCGTTAGTTTATCCATCACTAAGACAAAGAGATTAGGACTAAGAGTCAAATCTTGGTTAACACCTACACCTACCGTGATAGTAAAATACTTTGATGTTCTTGATTTTGCTTCATATTAAATGAAATTGTTGAATTTAGAGTTTGAATTACAGGTCTCCTTCACAACTCCTGTTCTGTTCTGTGATAATCAAAGTGCTGTGTCCATTGCTAATAATCCTTTTTTCCATAGTCGTACATAGCGTATGGAAATTGATGTCTTCTTTGTCAGAGAAAAAATTCTGGCCAAATAGCTTTCAGTTGTACACATTCCAGCTCTGCATCAGTGGGTTGATGTGCTGACCAAGCCTCTGGCCTCAGCAAGATTTGAGTTTTTTAGGAGCAAACTCAATGTGAAGAGTGTTTCTCCTTAAAACTCTTCCCCTTGAGCTTGAGGGGAGATATTAGAATATGTATTTAAACCTTAAAAACAGTTTTGTATTATGCTTTGCAAGTTCTGTTAGCTTTTGCTAACAGCACCTCTTTGTATTAGGTAGTTAGTTATTTTCTGTTAGGTAGGTAGTTTCTGATCAGAGGCTTATATATACCTCACTTGTAACTAATCCTAACTAACTTTTCCATAACAGAAATAATATCTCAGTTCAGTTCTCTCCTATTTTCTCTCATCTGTTATCTCTCTCACTCTTCTAAAACACACGACTGTTTGTTTGTACACCAAAACAGTAAAGGCCACCCTATGAATTTCTGTTTTCTATCTTCCAAGTAGACTGCTCCTCCAAAACTTGAAAGACACAAGTGTCCTTTTTCTGGTAATTTATATACTGACCTTTTGCTTTTGGTAACTAGGAATATTTCTTTTTAAGGGGTAATAACTGTCTTTCCTTTAATATTCTTTGATAAAGTGGGAGGAAGAAGAGAGAAAACTTGGAGAGAAAACTGATATTATTTTAGACTGAAAAAGTTAGAGTTAGTTACAAAAGAGGTATATATAGACCTCTGAACCTCTGAACTAACCATAACAGTAACTAACAGCCTAACACAGAGGGGTGCTGTTAACAAAAGCTAACTGCCCTTACAATCATATTACAAAACTGTGTACACAGTTATACAATCACATACTCTAATATATATGCTTCTGCATGTTACTTAGATGGTATGCATGTAGGTTCTCCTAAAGTAGGTCTGTTCTTTGAATTGGAGTATTTATTATGATTCTGAGCTGTGTTTTATTTTCAAGTTATTTTTTATTTATGCATTCTTCAACTTATGTTTATAGTCAAATTTTTCTGTTAAGCAGGTTCCTGGCTTATGCAAAGTTATGCATGTCAAAATATGGTCTGTTACTCTGGTCATGCAGAGTATACATGGAGATGATCACTAACTGATGTCTGGCATTCCAAATGGGGGTGTGAAAGTTGGACCATCTAATATCTTTTTCATGCTTTGAAATCCGGGCTTTCATGCATTCATTAGTTTTTTCATAGTTACATGGTGGCAAGAAATGAGTTAAGGACTTTATCCTAGATGTTGTCGTACTGATGGAGGGGTGGTTGATCGGTTGGTCTTGATCATCTTGGTTGGTTCAAGCTTCATATTGCTCAATCACTGATCCGGAGTTCTGTCAGACATTGCTGATGCAAAACTGTATGCACATTTCTTTAATTTGAAGTTGGTAGTAATTTCTGGATCATTTGCTTTTAAATATTTCCTTATCTTTTTTTTAACACTTTTTTAGTTGATTTGAAGAGGCAAAGATGGTAATTTGATGCACAAGAGTAATGAGTCGTCTTTGTCACATAAAGAACAGCAAAGTCAGGCAAGTTTTTCTCAGTCCCCTGAACTACATGAACTCATTTTTTTTAGTGTGTTTGCTGATATAAGCATCTATACTGAAATCTGCTTCTAACATTTGATTTATTTCATATTTATGTACTTCGTTTGGAGTTATTCGGAAAGCCAGGGGGGATCTTCTTGCTAGTTTTTTTTGCTTGATATTTGATCTTTCTTTTCCTTTTTCTAATTATTTTCACATCACAATGCACAATTTTGGGACACATTATAAATCCCTCATATCAACTTTGTTTTGCAACATAAATGAACTTTGTCTTCCAACTGATCTGAATAAAGATCTTATTGTTCTCTAAAACTTTATTTATAAAACTGGTATGATCTTTAATTTTGTTTTTGGCTGCTGCTTGGTATTCGAGATTTTTAGAGGGTAAGCCTTGGTGCAATTGTAAGGTTCCTTTTACATGTTGATTATAGGTTCACGCATAGGAAACAACTTATCCACTAATGGAGTAGAGGCTTTGTACCTGTAAACCCTTCCTATATCAAAAAAGAGTGTAAGCCTTTTGCACTGGACCACCCTTTTTATGATGCTTGTCACGTGTTGAAAATGAAATCTCGTTTGTCCTTAGCATGCATTTGTTTTGATTTTCGTTTTCTTTTTAAGTGTATATGTTTCTACTAATAATTACAAAAATTTTACCTTGTTTACTATCTTTCCTTAATGATTTTTTAAAGGAAAAGCTGAAAACAAGAATGTCTGTTTTTAAAGAAAAAACGTGTGAATTTTGATTGAACGACAGTGTAAAAAGCTTTTACACTTTCAGTGCATTCTAATTAAATTAAAAAAAATTGTGCATATTAGATTTTTAATTTAATCTGTAAGCTATGTAGTACTGTTGTCTGTGTTTCATACTTTTCTCATGGATTTCTTGATCATTTATGCATATGAAAGTATGACGTTGCAATCGAAATTGTATTCTATTGTTGAGTCTTGTTGCTCCCACTTGTTTATTCACCTCAGTTAAATAAATCCATTTACCTTCTCTTTGCTGCTGAAAAAAATGCTTTCTAGTTCACGGGTAATGCAAGTTTCTGTTGTCGACCTCTGGCTTGACGGATTGTGTACCAGGTGGAAGTTTGTTTCATCTCTGCTTGTTTTGTTCATCACCTCTAGCTTTCTACTCTTACAGGTTTTCTGCTGCATAGTTAGGATGGAACGTGAAAGCAACTATAGAACAAGTTGGATGGACTTTATCGCTTGAAAAAATATGATGTATGATAAATCGTTCTAGTTGCGTCATATGATTGGGGTATAGCATGTTTGGTAAAGACTGAAGTTAGAGAAATAATTGTATAACTTTCTAGAAGTTCTCAGAAATTTACAAAAGTAATTCAACATCAACAAAACCTTTAATCCATGTTAATTAGGGTCAGTGATCACAAAACGTAAGCAATTATTTGTGTAAAATGAATTAAATTAAGAGCACACTAGATCTTGTTGAAAGATCTAAGGTGATCCTCAACATAGGGCTTCTTTGTAAGTTATGGTGAGATTTTAAAAGTAATAAATTCTTCTAGCTTTACAATACCATGTAGTATAGTCCACTAAGGGAACTACCTATTTTCCTTTGTTTCTCATTGCGTCAACTAACTTAAGGTTTGAGTTTCGACAACAGAGCAGAGAATAACCATTATTTGAGTTGTAGACAAGCAGGAATTAACACACTTAAAATTTATAAATATGGCCACTAATAAAATGATAGATTTCGAAAGTTCCGTTATGTGGAAGAAATGAACACTCAAACGGACAATCTTGGACTTGAGTAGCAGAAAACCCGCAGTTGATAATGGCTTTGTTAAGAGGTCCACAATCTGGTGACTTGAACAAACAAGCAACTCTTGAAGCTGTTTGGAAGTTACTAGATCACGCACAAAATGTTAGTCTATTATAAGGTGCCTCATCCTAGAATGGAAAACAGGATTTGCACAAAGATAAGCTGTCCGAGATTGTCCAAGTGCACCCGCCACCAGAGGCTTTCTGGACGGTGGAAGATGAAGTTCTTTTGACAGTTCGTGGATTTAAAGTAGCTAATGTAGTGGTGGAACCCAATGGTTCAATATTCGGCCTCTGTTGAAGACTTTGCAACAGTTGGTTGTTTCTTACATGACCATGATATGGGATTGGATCAAAAGTAAATGATGTAGCTAAGCCCTTGTGGACTTGCAATCTGATGTGAATAAGGAGTCTCGCTTGAATCGTAAACCATGATCAATGGTGCCCTTGAGATAGCGCAACACAAGTTTAGCTGCTTGCATTTGTAAATCAGTGGGGCATTACATATTCTGGAAAGTCTGTTTACTGCCAAGGAGATGTCTCATGTCAGGTATTGTGAAAGATTAAGTTCTTCTAGAAACACTTTTAGGAGAAGAAAATAAGAAAAATGAATCAAGTTTCTTCCCAAGCTAAAATTGAGCTATCTATTAGCTAACAATTAAACACTAAGAGACCCTAATAAACACATGTATGCAGTCAAATCACAACTAGAACTATCTACAGGAAATCAATGATGAGTTTGTGGACATTGGAGTTCAGATAGGCTTTGAATCTTGCATATTGAAGTGACCAAGGAGCTTCAGAACATAATGATGGTGGGTGAGAAACAATCCTTGAGATGTAGGCAAAATCTCAATCCCTAGAAAGTGGCTTGGACTTCAGAGATTTTTAAGTGAAATTGTTGGAAACAGCTTGTTGAAAGTCACTGAGAAACTTGTTTCATGTATGTCGCAAATCATCTACATGCACAAGAAAATAAGCCATAACATGATCATTTTTATAAATAAAAAAGTGAAGTGTCAGATTTGACATTGGTGAAACCATAAACCAAGAGAACTGATATAAAAGCACTGTTGCAAGCCCGAGGAGCTTGCTTGAGGCTGTAAAGGGCTTTATTATGGTTAGGCTGTGATTAGGATGCACAAAACCATATGGTTGAGCGATGTAAATGCGATGTAAATGTCTTCTTGGATGGTCCCATTCCAGAATGCATTAACATGTATGTGAGATAAGGTCCAACCTTTGGAAAGAGCAATGTGGGGTTTAATTACCAGATCGAACGTTTGAGTCATCAACCCCTGGTTGTTGATGAAACCCTTTGGCGACTAAATGTGCCTTGTAACGAGCAACATAACCATCTCTAATAATAAAATAAATTTTGATAGTGACTTCTCTTACTTTAGTTTTCAAATTGATTATTCTTTCTGGATTCATCATTTCATCATGATCTTAGTTTTCAAAATTTATTTTACTTTTATATACTACATCCAACCCTTGGTGCTCTAGGTTCTTGGGCATCAAAAGCTTCACAACACAAAAGGAGAACTTAATAGAATATAATAATGTTCTTGGATTCCAATGGTCAAGTTTGAACCATCATTACAAATGCTTTGAAGGAGTGTATGTAATTAAAAAAACAAGAGATTAATATTTATATAGTCATGGTGTAAAACAATTTTAGATTAAAACCTCATGCTTTTGTTCCCCAAAACATTTTAGACTCTACAAAAAATTTGTTTGTTGTTCTCTACAAGTTTTACTATCCATACTCACTGATTAACATAGTAAGTTCGAATTTTCTAATATTAATCTCAAATAATCCTTGAATGTAATGGTTAATCAACATTAACAACACTTTTAATCCAAATTAATTAGGATCAATGGTAGATAAACTTAATAATAAATACAAAAAAGTTGAAAGAAAAGGAGAAATAAAATAACTATGTCCTCGAATGTTATGATTAATACTTAATATAATTCGTTTGTACTAAACTCTTTTTTGAATAATAGCAATAACTTTAATGTTCCAACTATGTCATTTTTGCAGTAAAAATAAACTGTCTTTTTTATTTGTCTTTGGACAGACATTATGCACAATTTTTTCATCTCTCCTTAAAGTGGAGAAACTATCATAGATATATATATATATATATATATATATATATATATATATATATATATATATCATTTTTTTGCTGTGGTGTTTTACATATGACCCCAAATATGTTATTTCTCTTCAAATAGCCAGTTCTATGATACCTGAATTGTTTATCACAATTTATGTTAGTTCTATATATCAATTGTATGACTTTGAAATAGACAACGTATGAAACTTACAATTATAAATGAATAATATAGATTAATAATAAATTACTTTTTTGTCTTTTGGTCTTATATATCATTCCATTAAAAAAATATAATAATGACATCATTAATATTGTTGATATGTAGAACCTCCTTTTAATGCATTTGTAATAATGGTTCAAACTTGATTGCTGCAACCTCAAATGATTATATTCAGTTTGAGTTGCTCTTTTCTCTTGTGAAGCTTTTAATTCACCAAAACCTAGAGCACCAAAGGTTGAATGTAATGTAGTATTAAAATAGATTCTTGTTTTAAAATTATTGCTACCAAGATCACGACAAGATGATGAATCGAGAAAGCATAATTGAGAAATTACCACCAAAATTTATTTTAGAGAAAACATTAAACAAAACCCCTTAATGTGAAAAATTAGTTATCAAAAATATAGTTTTGGATTCAATATATAATCATTTATACATAGAAAATCATGTTAATAATATACAATATTCATTATAAAAATTTCTCTAATTGAGCATGCAAGACTAAACAACTTTCAAAATATTTAGTTTATCTCATTAACAAGAAAATGGAATTGATTTTGATTGTTTCCTATTTTTGTTTTTCTCTAGTTACAACAACTTTCTATCTAAAAATGTTATGTTTGTTTCAAACAACATTTGTCAACACTTGACCCCAAGGACCAAAAGGATAAAATTATTATAACTACGGGGACCAAAATAAATGTTTTAAACTATATATAAAGACTAAAAGGAAAAGTTATTGTAACTATAAGGACTGAAAGTAGGGTAATTAAGCATTTTGACAGTATATTACATTTTATAGATTTTGTGAAATATAGATAATTAAAAGGAAATTGATTATTTTAAGATAAATGGAATTTTTTTCCAAGAATTTATTTTTTGGATGACGAGTCCAATTATTACTCCTATGTATGCATTGGTGTTTGGAAACTAAAATTCACATAATTATGAAAATATTATTGTTAGTTGGTTAACTTTAACTTCGAAAAAAAAATGGTTTTTCTTTGAAAATGTATTTTTGGAAAGGTTGAGTTTAATTTTGAAATGAATTTTATTTTGAAGATTTTTAAAAACTGGAAATTCAATTAAGTTTAGAGATTGACTTTGGTTTTGAAAAAAAAAAATAAGATTTTTCTTATTGAGAAAAATAAATCCATTTGCTTAAAGTTTTTTTTACTGCTCATTTGCTTAAATTTATTGTTAGTAAAATAATTTTTTTTTTCAAAAAACCCTTTTAATATCCAAATGGTATTTAATATACTAATATAGAAGAACAAAATTAAATTTAACACGAACAACATTAAACAAAATGCTCATATTGAGTAAAAGGAAAAAATGAAGCAAACAATATATTTTCAATATTTTATATTTTAGTCTAGATAACTATGATTAATCTTT
>PYAF01000440.1:306157-332559 GCA_007407185.1 Glycine tomentella
ACTTATTGAATATTGTATTATCTTAATTTAATTATTTTTACTTTTTTATTTACTCTTTGATTATTTTTATATTATTATTTAAACTTATGATCTAATCAAACAATTTTTTTTCTCAAAATTTATTTTAACTTGGTAATAGCCAAGTCAAAGAATTGGTATAAGGAGAAACATTAGTGACACCTTTATGAATACTCTCTTTCTAATATTCTATGATTGATTAAACTTTATTGAAAGTTACTAATTTGTGAGTCTCGTTTTTAAATAAGAATAGAAAATCATTAAATTTGAAGTTACATCAACCAAAATTTGTAATTTTTGCTAAATTTCAATCAATTGTACAAAAAATGTCAAAAAATATCATTAAAATTCCCCTAGTTGCATATATATTGATAGGGTCAATATTAATGTGACAAAATGAGACATATCTAGTCAAAATGATTCTTATTTTAAAAAAGCAAGGACCATAACTTTAAACCATATAACCATATAAAATTATTAAAAGTAAAAGTTAGTTAATAATCAATTAACTACTTAAAAATTATAAATAAATAAATGCAAAGATACTCACTTATCACCCCAATGACCCATTCATAACAACTATACTTTATTTAGTATTCCTAAAAAAATGCAATATAATAAAAGTAAATCATTTTTAACTATTCAAAGAATTGACCTAGTCGTGTAAGTTCTATTACGTTTATATAAGTGAAAATAATTTATTTTGCATGTATTTAATTCTCATCATGTACAAAATTTCTTTAAGTAACGTAAAAGGTATATATTAACATCCAATATTGTTTATGTTAGACAAAAAACACATCATTCATTTGTTTAGACAAACATAAATTACAGGACAATCATGTGATTTTAAATTATCTTTTTAAAATATTTTTTTTTAAATCTCTACTGAAAGAGTCACATACCAAAAATGTCAGAAAATATCATTAGAATTTCCCTAGTTGCATATATATCGATAGGGTCACTATTAATGTGACTAAATGAGACATATCTAGTCAAAATGATTCTTATTTTAAAAAAGCAAGGACCATAACTTTAAACCATATAACCATATAAAAATATTTAAGAGTAAAAGTTAGTTAATAATCAATTAACTACTTAAAAATTATAATTCAAAGAATTGACGTGTAAGTTCTATTATGTTTACATAAATGAAAACAATTTATTTTGCTTATGTTCGATTCTCACCATGTACAAAATTTCTTTAAGTAACGTAAAAGATGTATATTAACATCCAATACTATTTCTGGTAGACAAAAAACACATCATTCCTTTGTTTAGACAAACATAAATTACAGGACAATCATGTAATTTTAAATTATCTTTTTAAAATATTTTTTTTAAAGAAAAATCTCTACTGTAAGAGTCGTTCTCTCTACTTTTTGAGTGAGTCTATATGAAATTTGTTAACCTACACCCACTTGTCTTTTTAAGTAATATGCTAGCAATTCATTAGTACAGCTAACCTTAAAAAACGCCTGAGAGAAAGTTACAAATATACACCGACTTATTTCTTAGAAGGAGTATGTGAGCAAATTATAACTTCAATTGATCTTAAAACACAATCTTCACTAATCATTTGGGTTATAAAAAATTAGGATGATTTCACCACCAATAGCTACAGATCGCACATGGAAAACAGAGTGGATCATGAAAATAATAATAATCAGAAGCTCAAACTTCATGTTGAATAAATATATATTTTTTACAATAATTTTAATGCCTCGAATAGACATGGTTTCCTTGCTTCTCTCCCTTTCCTGTTACAAAATCTAAATACTTCATGTTGATCACTGATTGTTGGAATATCTTTCTTTTTTGAAAACTTTCTCATGCATAATTGCAATTTGTAATCATGAAGGAATGGTACAAGTAAGCTGCTTCCAAACATGTTGTCAACCCTTACCAGGCACGGCCATAAAATTGACCATAGAAGCTAATGGAACAAAGCAAACCTGAGATTAGTCTTCATCCGAGAAAAAATCAACATCTTTGGGAGGACCCCTTTGAAGTTTTGCTTGTAATTCTAGATTCTTGGGCAAAACAAGTTCAGTACCCTGACCTGACGTGGAGAAATATCTCTCCAGTACCATCTGTTAAAAAAAATGATAAGAGTCATTATTCTAGACATGTCTTGTATAAATGAGGGAGAATTGTATGTAACTATATAGCCAAAAAGGGAGCATAAAATTAGATATCCCAAGTTCATACAAAACTTTGTATGAATGAACTATATTGCCAAAAAGGCATCAAACATGGTATTCACTTACCATGGCAGCATAGGCATCAAGTTTCTTCTGCTGAGAGGACTTACTTAAACCTCTGAAAGAGTAATAAGTGTGTCAGTTTCCCAATAAAATACAAAATTCGGGTACAAAATTTTGATTGACATCTTTTAAAAGGAATCTTCATTTGACTCTCGCATCTTATAGTACTACTTCCTCTTATACCATGACCAACAACGCTTAGCTAACATGGCGCCTCTCCTGATCTCAGAAGTTAAGCACATAATAAAAACCATGCTAGTGTGAGAGTTAGTATAACATCTTTGTTCATAGGCAAACAATTTTATACCAAAATGGCCTCAAACTACATAAAAAGATTCATAGTTTTTGGAGATAGCATGCATATTTCTTCACAAGCAAGTATTATCAACAGATGAAGGTTTTGATTCCCAACTACTCATTTAGTTTTTTAACACTAAAGAACTTCAACATGATGCTCTTAGGGAATGAGATCCACTAAGGTTACAGGGTTCTTTTCCCATCAATTTCCCTTTATGAAGCATATGATAACTGTCTCCGATAATAAAATACGCTAGATAAATAGTGAATACAAAATCCTGCAAGTAGCATAACCTTTGTGTAAACTTTTCACTTTGGTCACAATGCATCAGATGCCAAATCATTGCCAAGATAACCATATCACTTAGGAAATTATTCATTTCACACAAAACTCAAGCTAGAATTGCAAAGGATATAATACAATCAATAAAGAAGTTTCAAAACAATTACATGTTGATCATTCTATCTATGGCTTCTGTTGTTGTCCCATGCTCATCCTGTAGATACACTCTCCAACCTCTGAAATAGAGTTGATATATAAATAGAAATTAATCAATTCAATAAACCCCTATAAGGAGCCATCAATAATTCCAGTCTCCAGAAACCAGATAAGTTAATCAAATTTATTGTTGGTTATGGAAATTTAAGGCCACAGAAGAATAAAACCACTTAATATAATTGCTAAGGTCAATCACTGAATATTGGAGGCATTACCATAACTCCTGATTCTGGTGGTTTAGCAGCTTCAAAAATGAAGAGTATAATATATAAAACTGACATTGAAGAAGAATGTTATTGTGAACAATGATCAAGCTTATAATAAACAATTCAGCCTAATGCAATTCGTTTTCTTATTTTGGAAAGCATAAATAGAGATAGAAGAGTTTAAACATTCAAAGCTTCATTAAAATGCCTGACCTCTCAGCAGCTCGAACAGCAAGCCTTCCAGCAACAGTTCGGACTTTGTTCGACTGTGGTGTTTCCTTCCCATCAGAAGATTTTGGAAGTCCAATTATAAACTCGTCAACCTCCTACAGTTTCAAAACCATGTCAATTTCAAACTTAGAGTACCCTCAAAGATATACGATCCAATCCAAGTAGTACAAGTGAAATAAAATGAATCAAAACCTCTTCTTCGGCAATGTTAATAACCTGAACCTCAAGCTTCTGTCCTCGCAGTTCCAAAACCTATAGTAACTGCAGGATTATCAGGATAAATGGCTGATGAAACACAAATAACATAATTTGTAATTGATCTTGCAGTATTACACATGTATTAATCTCAACACAGTCAACTTCAACATTTTCTTATCAATTGTAGTACACTAGTACCATGTGCTCCACCCATAAATTTAATGTTTAAACATATTTTTATACCTTACAAGTATACTGAACTTTGGTTTTAGTCCCTCTATGATTCTGGGTTTGATTTAGTATGTCTTATTTTCATTTTTATTTTAAATATTTTTTATCATCATTTTTTTTTAAATATGTGAGCACATTTGGTCCCTGCCATAATCATAGTTCCATTAAATCTTGGCATGTCACTTACAGTGTGTTTTGATAAAACAACAGAATCAATTCTACCTCATAAAATCATTGTGCTACTGTGAAAGAGTAGAAACAACTATTTGCTGCTTTACCTTCACCGTGAAAAAATAATTAATTTTTCCTCACCATGAAGCTAATCCAAATATCCTTTAATAATGAGTTAGGAATCAATTTGACATGTCACTACTTATTAAAGGAAAAATAACTCATTCATAAAGTTACACAAACTTTACCTTTTAGTCCTTACACTTAAAAGATCATCTTTGGTTACTGCAGAAGTACTTTCAGATCCTTTTGATCCCTGCCTTTACAAAATGGCAAGAACTAAAAGGTAAAGTTTATGTGACAGTAGGACCAAAAGGTTTGTAAGTACTTGTACAAGGACTAAGGGGGTGTATTCAATTAGGATTTTGAAGGAATTTAAAAGACTTTTTTTTGTTAAAAAATCTTGTGGTATTCAATCAAGACTTTTAAATGAAAAAAATAAGACTTGTGGTATTCAATCAACACTATTAGAACTTTTCAAAGACTACAATAGAATCCGTTTGTATTCAATTAAGATTTTTCATAACATCTAAAAAGTCTCTTGTTATTCAAAAGTCACAAATTTCAATGGATTTTTTCTAAAATAGATTTTGATGGATTTCATGGGATTTTTTTAGTAGAAATTATAGATACCACACCCACCAAACAATCTCACCCAAACCCTTGAGATTTTTCAAACTTTTTTTTTTCTACTGGTTTCTTCCTCTTTTTCTTTCTCCCTCTTTTTCCTTGCCCATATGTCTCAAATTCAGCTCTTCTTAGTAATCTCTCAAATTAATGTGCACAGTCATCCCTTCTTGCCACCAAAACAGAGAAAAAAAGGTACCCCTTTGGAAAACAAGGTCCACTGCTTGAGAAGTGATGAGATTAACATAAAGCTTGATGTCTTCTAGCTTGGACACACAACATCAAACTTCTAAACAAAAATAAGAGCAAATAAATTTGTGAGAGCTCTATCACTTTAAAGCCATAAGCTTCTCCTTGTTTTCTCTTTTTATTGTGATAGTTTACGTGTACTGAATTCTTTTTCTTCATCAGCTTATGAACGTCCTCATAACTTCTCCATTAAATCATGCCTGCAAGCTGCTTGTGAAAATTCCCTTAAAGCTGACTGTTTGCGAAAAATCAAAACTTATCATTTATTTGTTAAAATGTTTTCTAGAATTTATAAAATCCTTTAAAATCTTAAGAATTCATTGGTTGTAAATCTATTAAAATCCAAACTGCAAAATCCTAATCATAAAAGTTTTTTAAAAGAATATTAAAAGTCATTACATTCCTAAAATCCTAAAAGTCTATTGTAAAATCTTAATCGAATACACCCAAAGAGGATTTTTAAGCATAGGGACTAAAAAGTAATTTTTCCTCACAAGTAACTTCATCCAAATTTAATTCCAACATTTCGAGAAGAAGTTCACAAAATGGACAAAGAACCCAAAACATAGTATCAAATTACATGCTCAATTCATCCAAATTTCACAGAAACACTGAAGTGAAAATTGAAAAACTTCAAAAGAAAAGGAGAAAAAGAGAAACTGTTACGGTTAAAGGGCGAATAGAGAAGCCTTTGCTGAGGGCGAGGCCAGTGCGAGCCAATCCCAAGTCGACTCCGAGGCTGAAGCCTCCTCTCCATTGCGGCTCTCTCTTCTTCCGAAGCGCGTTTGGGGGAAGTTCATCCAAAGTCAATGCCTTTACTCTGCAATAACCATTTTTACCATTTACAAAGGATGGGTTCGAAGGTGAACAACGAAGAAACGGTTTGTGGGGTGGTAGAGGCAGCACTTGCTGCGTCCACATTATTGCAACGCGAGAGGGAGAGAGTTGCTGTTGCAAAGGGAAACAAAGAGATAAATTAAAATGACAATTTTTTTATAGCACCTTTTTTTCTAATCTCTATCTAGTACAAACACTATAAAATTTTACACAAAAATGTTTTCCGTCAAATTTATACAAAATGCTTTTTTATATGTATAGTGTCTCTCTAATTTTTTTTTAAAATAAAAATAATATTGATTAGGCTTTAGGATGTGTGCGGATGTGGATTGGTTGAAAGTAGTAATTATAGAGATAATTTTTATAAAAAAAATGATTTTAAGGATAAAATAAGAAAAGAAATATGTATGCCAAGATATCATAAGGCAAATTTTATAAATAATAATAATTTTTAAAATATTTTGAAATTTGGGGTTGTTTGAAAAATATTTTGAAATCTGAGACTGTCAAACACGTCTAATCTAAATTAGGCATGTTTGAGTGCTATATATGGCCAAAATTTTTTTTACCATTTTTAATATTTCACTTTCTCTCTCTAAAAGTTTTTTTTACCTTTCTCTATAGAGTTTGAGTAGATTATTTCTGCAGTGAAGCTTTGCCAACAAGTAAGTAAATTTAATAATTTTGCATATTATTTAATGTGTTATATTATTGAATTGTTAGCGATGTACATGTTAGGTTCGTAGAAAATTGTTAGGTTCGTACATGTTAGTAAGAAAATTGTTAGATCCATATGAAATTATTAGCGACGTACATGTTAGGTTCGTATAAAATTGTTACGGTGTAGCGTTTAGTGTTTAGTGTGTTTAGGGTTTAGGGTGTTTGTTTGAGTATTTAGGGTTTTGGGTGTTTGGTTTATGTTAAAGGTTTAAGGTTTTGTGTTTAGGGTGTTTGGTTTAGGGTTAGGATTTTAGGGTTTATGGTTTAGTGTTGATGGTGTTTATGTTAATGGTTTAGTGTTTAGGGTGTTTGGTTTACGGGTTTAGGGTTAAGGGTTTGGGGTTTATGGTGTTTGTTTTAGGGTTTATGTTTGAGTGTTTAGGGTTTAGGGTTTATGGTGTAGTGTTGATGGTGTTTAGGTTAATTGTTTAGTGTTTAGGGTGTTTGGTTTACGGGTTTAGGGTTAAGGGTTTGGGGTTTATGGTGTTTGTTTGAGTGGGGTTTATAGTGTTTAGGGTTTTCACTTATTTGTAATGTTTTGTGAACCTAAGTTAGTTTTTTTTTTAATTTAAATTTTCATTTATTTATATTAAGATACTCATTAGATGGCTGATTCTTCGCGATCTGGATCCGATCATGAGGGTAAGCCCATGGATCCAACGACACATGTTATCCCTACCCCGTATAAGTTAGGTGTTTTGCGTAGGCATACTCAGCAGACCCACGTTTCACAAGCTGTGTGGAATGAGGACATAGCTCGACTGTTGAAAACTCGACGTGGTAAAGTGAAGGGGGGTCACATCACGATGATATACCTGACATTGTTGGTGATATGTTAAGAAATGTTGACTTTCTACATGTTGCACGCATGCGACATATTAAGGTATGCACGTAGGAAATGAGTGAGTAAACAATTTTTTTATAACTATACATATGAATTGATTAGTTAATTTATTTTAGATCGATCATGCGCTTATTATAACATTTTTTTTATAACTATACATATGAATTAATTACCTTCCATATGACACAGGGAGAGATGACTATCACGTTGGAAGACATGGCTGGTATTTTAGGATTGCCCACCGAGGACAAAGTCGTTACAGGAGTCACCGTAGCCGAATGGGACACCGTCAATGAGGAGGTTTTTGGTCATGAACCTCAGCCAGACACCGAGCTTAGAGGTGGATATTTGCGCGCCTATCTTTCTTTGATATACATTTTCCGCACTAGGGTGAGGTACTTCCCGATTTGATTGTTGTGATGTGCTTTATGAAGGCGCACATTGCGCGACTTCTTGGAGCATGGCTGCTGAGCGATAGATCAGGGGAGAGCATGGTCGTGGCGTGTTACGTCCCATTGCTTGCAGGGGACATCGAGGAGATTGGAGGATATAGCTGGAGCTCTATGGTCCTTGCACATTTGTTTAGACAAGTGTGCGAGTGTACAGATCCAAGCAGAAGTGACATTGGTAGGTGATTCTCACCCATTGCTCCAGCTATTTCGCAGCCTACTCACCCAGAGTGGCATTACGGACATCGGTATGTGTTAGTATATTATTTTTTTTAACAATTCTTGGAATTCAGTCTTATATTATTTAAATGTCAGTTATTTTGAAATCAGGTTTAATGCTTTAGGCCAGTTTCGAGCACACGAGCTACTCTGGTATAGGATGAGATTGGAACCCCTCAGTCGGGATGAGGTACGTTTAGTTATTTTTAAGTGTTCTTAATTGTGCATTCGTGGTCCATGTCGTTACATAATTTTGTGATTATTTGGTTTGTGCAAGTGGTTTGACAACCATATGGAGAGTACGACTTTCTTGGTGCATCTGAGCAGCAACGACTATTGTGGATGGCAACTATTCCTGTTATATGCTTCCACATAGTTGAGTATTCGCAGCCGGATAAATGCATGCGGCAATTTGGGAGGGACCAACCAATCCCATGTACTCCCAGGAAGCTGAAGGGTGTGCATGACCTTTCCTTGAGCGGTAAATGAGAAGACAACTGGGTCCGTGAGCTGAGACCGTTTATTAGACGCTGGGAGGTTAGGGACCAGCACATTGACCTTCCCCTCTAGTTTAGGGCTTCATGTCACCAAACTATGAGTACATGGTTTGGTACAGGGAAAATGGGAAACGATACATCTCGAAGATTGCTGCCAAGACTGGACGTGGTGTAAGTTTTGCTGACATTTTAATTTGTCTATTTATATTTATTATGATAGAGAACATGATTCACACTAATGTTTATATATTTTAATTTATAGATTGATGGGTTGGAGAAGCTGTACTTCGCGCTTGGTCATTAGCATTGGTCAAGTTACAACCGCGAGTAGGCGCAGGAGGAAGTCGGTCGCATAATGTCTATCTTCAAATAGAGTTGTCGACTGGAGGAGGCAGGGCCACATGCACCCGAAACTCAGCTTCAGGAGGAGACACAAGTGTCTGTTGGCTTTGGCCGTCGAAGACATGAGGGAATGGGCTAGAGCGTCGACGAAAACAGATGCACCATATTTCTGAGCCCATTGTAGGTCCCAGGCCTCCCACTCAGGGTTGGTTTAAGCCTCCAATTGTAGCATCGACATACGACAGCCAGCCCTTGTATTATGAGTCTAGTCAACAGGGGGACATGGGGTACGAGGGAAGTCATATGCTTCCATCGGCTGACTCCCAGATCCAACCTGTATATATGGCTACTGCAATGACGATGACATCAACGGTGTTGGGAGTAGTGGTGACGCACCTCCTGCGGAATGGACTGGTGCCGACATTGAGGAGATGCTCTACCAGCTTAATTATTCTGCAATAGGTTATGGGGGTTGGTCGTCATATGTATCATATGCCACCACAACTATTGAGCATCCCCTACCCTCATTTCCAGAGCAGGCCACTCTGTGTCCACCTCCCTATGTAGACCCTTATGGGGCAGACCCTTCTCAGCCAGACCCTTCTCCGCGACCGTCTAGACAAAGGCTACCTGATCGTCAGGCGCGTCATTATCAATGGCCACCAGAGTCTTAGTTTTTGCGTCGTTTGTGTTTTTTCATTTTAGTTTTTTGTAATAGATTTTATTTCTTAACTTACATTTGTTTCGAACATTTTTTTGTAACAGTTATTTTAATCAGTCGACACATTAACAATTACTAACACCGTGAATAACAGTAATTAATATGAGAGGCAAACAATCAAACGACAATGAACAGTACTTAATAAAAGAAGATAACAGAACAGACATTTTAAATAACAATAACAATTTAAGATAACCAAACTTCATAAACACTACTTAATACAATGAATCATTCTAGTTAGCATTACGGCCATGTCTAATTCCATTCGGGTAATTGATTTGTTAAAAATAGCTAAAACTTCTATGGACAAAAACGTTTCCAGTAGTTGGATTTTGTTAACATCTTAAACACGTCTTCATCGCTTGTCAACTCTATTATGTGATATTCGACTGTGTAGTCTGAATATTTTGCATGGGCTGGCTGTCGGAAAAACAATTTTCTTACCACCTGTGAGTTGTGAATTCCATTAGGGAAAACCCCAACAGGCGCAACTTGCTTTATGACATCCTTAAGTGTTTCAATGTTGCATCCTGAAGGAATTTCAAACCTTATTGGATTTGTTCCAGTGAAGCAATAACCCATAAAATCGCCTTGTCGTGTTATGTTCCACTTGCCATTGTAATATAACATTGCATCATGTGTAGGGACGATGGTGGATCAAAGTAGGTTGAGTATACCATCGGGTGTTCTGTTGATGGTGCATAATATTTCTATAGGGCCAATACTTGACATTTGGTCATTGCACATTAACATTGTGCAAACATTATCATCATTTGTGAGTTGTAGAGAATGAAAAAAATATTGCTGACCTGCATGTAGCGATGGCTATCGGTAATAAATTTCATCAACAAAATGGCCATTGGTTAGCAGAAGGGTGTGTGCATCCTACTCTTGAGTGTCTGAAAAAAACACTCATTAGGAGCTCACACATTGGTATTGGAGTAGGACATTGAAAAGAAACACCAGTTTCATTGTGTTTCATTGATCCATTTGGAAAAATGAATGCTAATATGGAGTTACCAATGGTCTGATTACTTGTTTCTCCTAAGAATGTCAAAGTATTCAGATTGAATTTCGATTGCGGAGGTATGTTGTGTGGGAGTGGGAGTGTCTGGCTTATATAGGGGTCAATGACGAACAAATTTAGGCGTGTTCAGTCACGCCCTATTTGGGCATGTTCAGTCACGCCCTATTTGTTAGGGATGTTCAGTCACGCCCTATTTGGGCCTCATTGACTCTTCATAAGCGTAAATAGTTTCAAGACAACCCCAAATTTATATTACAATTTTATTTATGAGTCTCATGTTTGGGTTTAGTGTTTAGTGTGTTTGGTTTATGGTTTAAGGTTTAGGGTTCACTCATTATGGTTTAGGTTTAGGGTTTTGGGTTTTGGTTTATGGTGTACGGTTTAGGGCATTTGGTTTAGGGTTTAGGGTTTAGTCGGCTTGTTTTACGGTTTTGGGTTTTCAGTTTATGGTTTAGGGTGTTTGTTTTAGGGTTTAGGGTTCACATAATTTGTTATTTAGTTATCCATTTTGAAAACGTGATCGTCGTATGTGTAACCACATGCAAAACATGACGAGTAATATCACCTCTCTCAACCAAATACAAGGGTAAGACAACATATTTATAAATGAAGTACATTAACATCGCATTAATTTAAAAAACATAATTACAAAATCATGAAGTACCACCACGAGTAGGACAATTTCTCCGATTATGTCCAACTTGCTTGCAAATTCCGCATTTGACATGTCTTTGACTTGTTTCGACTTCGTCCATCTCGTTACATATTCTTGTGGACCTTGGACGATCCTTTGCACGCAACATTTCCCTGTCAGGTATGACAACTGGACCATTACTCGATGGAATAGCACGTTCATTACCGATTGACTGCCATGGAAATGAATAAGACTGAACCAAGTTGCTTACGAGGAAGACATCATCCACATACTGATAAGGATTTTGGCGAACAAGTAAAGCAGCAGTTGCGGTATGAGTGCATGAGTATTTGAAGGCCTTAAACTTGCCACACTGACAAAACGCTCTGCAAGGTTGACTGAATATGACCTCTCCCAGCCCTTCTCCACCTCAAATAATGTTTGATCAACATTATATGTGCCTACATGGTGGCATGTAGCAAGGGACTGATTATGCCTCATAGCATTAACCACATTGTTATAATGTCGTTCTGAATGGTCAAGCTGTGAAGCAACCGCCTGACCTCTGCATACAAAATAATGAACCAATCGGGTGTACGGGTGCTTCACAAGAGCAGTGATAGGCATGTTCCTTGCTCCCTTGAACACCATATTCACTGATTCTGACAAGTTTGTTGTCATATGACCATATCTTCTCCCCTCTACATCATATGCACCTGTCCACTTTTCCTTAGGGATGCCATCAATCCATTCTACAACCTCAGGACTGGTATCACAAAACCGTGCAAATGCTATGTCAAAATCAACCATAGAGGGAATATAACCTGCAAAATAATAATACCACTAGCATTATTTCGTTTACAGATTTGTCTCAGCTTAATATATTTAAAATAGTTGTTAACATACCTAAAGTCATGAGGGTCTTCTTCAATCTTGCATTCTTGAACCTTTGATTAAAATTACTGACAATATGATGAAGGCAAAACACGTGATGCGCAAAAGGTGGTTGCCAACCGGCATGATTCTCCACAGCAGATATTATGCTCCAGTGCCGATTTGAAATGAGACATATATTTTGCATTTGGGTAATGTGAAGCGAATGTTAGCAAGGAAGTATTCCCAGGCTTCCAACATCTTCCCCTCAACAATGGCAAATGCCAGAGGCAGACACTCATTATTTCCATCCTGACTCGTGGTAATCAACAACTTTCCTTTATACTTGCCATATAAATGAGTCTCATCAATTTGAATGATGGATTTGCAAAATTTAAAAGCCTCAGAACACTGTCTAAAAGTCCAAAACATGCGATGAAACACACGCTTTGCCCGTACTAGTCAATGTAAGCATTTGTTTGAATATCAAAAAAAGAACCTGGTGAAAAACGAAGCATGTAGTTGCACCACCTGGGCAAAAATGCATAAGATTATTTCCAATCCCCATAAATCATTGTCATTGCTTTCTGCTTCGCATACCAGGCCTTTCCATATGAAACTTTAAATCCATAAGTATTGGTGATCCTCTCCTGAACCAATGCAATTGTCACAGACGGTTCCTCCTTAACCATTCCTAACAATGAAATTGTAACATTGACATTAACAACATACCTTAAAAATAATATTATTCATATAGAGCAAATTTAATAGAAACATACCTACTACAAGTGAAGCAATAACATCAACATCAAGTTGTTTGTGACCCTGTATAATATGATCATTCAGGTAATTATGTTTTCCACCCCATCTTGAAACAAATCACTTCTCACCGTACGTTGGTTTAATTATCCTAACCCTCCAAGGGCAACCATTGTTGTTTCGAACACACTTTATGCTAAACTTGTTAGGCTTTCTTTCAACCATAATTGCTTCTTGATGCTCCTTCATGAGGTTCCGCTTAATTGCAATTTGTGCGTCCTTTTTGGATGTAAATTCCTGTTTAACAAACAAATTGTCCCCTATTTACCATGGACCTTGCACTGAACCTGAACCCGAACCAGAACCAGAACCAGTAACAGATTATTCTTCACTTGGATGATTCCAATCAATATATGTGTAATATGGAATTCCGTCCCGAAAAGGAATGACCTCAGCACCTAAACATATCAAGCAAATAAAATACTATAGCATACAAATATACATATATGACTACATTTTCATTGATTTCAGTCATCGAACATACCTTCAACAACTTGTTCTGTTTGAGTAGATCCAACGTCAGCATGATGACGGATTTGAGACGACCCCACATCAGTATCTTCTTGGAATTCAGTTGCATGCACACCAACATCCTTATCATTATCCAACGCACTAGCATCCTCCTCAAGAAGACGATCTTCCATTGCGATATTTTCATCATCGACATCATCTTCATCGTCATCCATAACCCAAGTTGGATCATGTTTAGCTTCCTCAGACATGTTTACACCTGGAGCAGCATATGATGATGCATTATGTGCATAATTAAAAGTGACTGACCTTATGGGTAAAACAACATCCTCTGCTGTGGTAAAATCCATGTACAATTCTAAAAAATACTTTTTTGACTGGTTGAAAAGTTCTTCCATTACCATTTCTATGTCTTCATCATCCAGTAGTTGAGTCCCCCATGTATTGTTCGTGTTGCCATAATCTTGTCGTCACCAAAGTGATACGTTAGTTGTCTTTTAGACCTAATTTTTGGCGTGTCTTCTCATGCAATTCACCCAGTGTTGATTTTCGATTGATACGTGTCGGCCTGTTATCCCCTTCAAAAACAACACCCTGTCGTCCTTTAACTTTCCTTCCATTAAAAAATAACACAACATGGCCACTCTCACTACCTGAACTCATTTCTTACCGTTAACAAAAACAAAAACTTTAAATATGCTATGAAGAAATTATCTTTAGAAGATAACCTTTAAAGAAATGGATCAGGAGAGACTGTTTAAATAAAATGTGGTGGGGTCAAACACGCCCAATTTAGGCGTGTTTAAACACGCCCAAATTGGACATGTTTGACAGCCCCAAATTTCAAAATATTTTCCAAACAGTCCCAAATTTTAAAATATTTTAAAAATTTGTATTACTTTTCAAAATTTGCCTATTTTCTTTATTAATAGTATTTAATAGTATAGAAGTATAGATAATTATAAATGTAATCTTTTTTACATGGATTATGTATATAAGTATATAACTGAAATAAATATAATATTATTTACATATGTAACCTAAAAAAATTATACACTAATAAAAATGACATAATTTTATGACAACTTCTTTCCATCCTCCTTCTATTGGACCAAGAGCCCGTATATATAGATCTATTTCTAATTCATGTTAAATTTCTCTCCCCTTTACTTTCACCATATTCTCTCTTAAAATCTTCTACCCCATTGTTTAATGCCGTTTGAAATTATATTTATAGGCAAAGAACTTTTCATGAGGTGAGTTTCCCATCTATTTTTAGTTTTGAATCAGTTAGTAACAAAATTCTTGCTTCGTGTATTGTTCACTCATTGAAAAAAAAATTACAAACACAAAATTCAAACTTTGTGAATTTTACGAAAACAAAAAATATATTTGAACCAAAATTTTATTAGTCATAAAGTTTGGCACAGACAAGTAACTGTGATCCTCTTTAAGTATATATTAGAGGTTCAATCATTAACTATATGAATAGAATAACACATAAGAAAATTAATTTTTTCATAACTAGTACTCTACTTCCTTGAGACGAGAGATTAGTATATAAAAGTAAAACAAAGTCAAAAATATATTTTTGTAAGCGTAATATATTTGTTATTTGCATTTAAAATAAAAAAGTCGTGTAATGTTTTTTTACCAACCCAGGTCACTGGTGCTGTTTACTTTACCTTGTTAAACTAATACCAGCATATAGTTGAAGCGGGACATTTAGGTTGCTTGGTAGGGAGGGAAAAAAAAGAGTAGATAAAAAAAAAAGAGTAGGAATAAGTGATAAATAAAGTGATAAGTTTGATGCAGAAAAAATAGAGAAGAAATGAGGAGAGAAATAGAAAGACTAGTAGTACAAATGAGTCTCACTAATTTTAAACTTATTTTCTCCTTATGTTTTCTCCACCCAACCTCCAAAATTATTTCCATCCTCCCTATATTATATCCATCTCTTAAACCATACACAGCGTTAATACATATCATAAAGTATGAACCATATGTAAGTGCTATATTTTACTACTGCAATATTGACACCTAATCATAATCATAATCTTAATAAAATTCAAATTTTAAAAAGTAATCTGGTTCTTTAGTTTACCCTCCTCAACCATCGTTTCACTCGTTAGACATACAGTTTTTGTAACCAAAAAATTCCTGTTCAACTTGTTTCATGCTTCAGGTTTAAAGAATCCCTTGCAAATGCAAAAAACTTTTCTACACGTCATAACAGAAAATTTTAATATAATCAGTTTTCTTAAATGTTAAACTGCATTATCCTAACATGTTCATGTTCACTAATCCGGTCCCAATAAGGTATTTTGCACATTGAACTAACATAAAGCGTTTCTGACACATTCTAACATTCATATGAGCAAATCCTACAGTATTCAAATCTCCCTCTGACAAAAGAAAATCCCAAAAGATAGTTAACAACCCTTCGGGCCTAAACAAGTTAAAAAACTAAATAAAGAGAGTGATTAAATCTTCTTTGGCCATACCAAGTGGTGGGAGCTTCATATTCCGAAGGTTACTTGGCTATTTGCTGCACCTGAATTGGCTGCAGATGTCAGCACCACCAGCACTATCTGAAGCTTCACACCTATTGATTAGTTTTAGAACCTTCACCTTCAATTTGGGTGCCGACACATGAACCTGGCAGCTCAGTTTTTGTTTCCCCAGAAGGAATTGTCTGCAACAACTGGGGTTCATAACTGGGTCCAGCCATAGATGTGGGTGCTGGCATCTGAGCAGCCACGGCACCTGTCACTGGTGCCGTTGCTGGAACCTGTGCTTGAGATAGTACAGTCATTAGGAGCTGAGCCAAAAGTACCTGCGGATCATTATCACCTTGTTGGACTTGAACATTAATTGCATTAGACAGAGCATTGATGTCAGGTGGGTATAATGCTTGAAGCCCTAAGAGTGCCCCAGACAGAGCTTGCTGCTGGTGCTGGCCTACTCCAGATGAAGCACGCCTTAGTTTTGATAAGTGTTTTTTCCCAGTCACATGACTCTGGTAAACAACTTGTGACTCACATTTAACATCACACAGCTCACATCTAAACGACATAGTTTGTGCAGGTTCCACTGGCTTTGAACCATCATTAGTTCTCATGTATTTACCTCCTTTTCCTCCTTTCTTCTTCCGCTTCAATCCTCGGCATCTTGCAGCAGTGTTATCCTTGGTTTTTCCCTCAGGCACTTCAGCTGGAACCTCAGAAATGTTTCCTACACTATTCTGCAGCTGTATTTCCTCCTTTTGATTATTGATTATAACCCCAGAGCCCATATTTTCTGTGGGGCGTTCATTTTTCTCGGACCCCTGAACTTCCTTAGGCTGGTCTGTTAAATTCAATTGAGAGGTAGGAATCTTCCCACTCTGTTGTCCATTTATAGCGTTGCGCCTTTGCGATTCTTCATGCACCCTCATATTCTTCTGATGTTTCCTCCCAAACTTGTGTTGCTCAAAGATTTCTGGACTATTGCACTCAACCTTACAAATTTCGCAGCACACTTTACGTGGTGGTACTGGTGGTTGCACTCGAGCTGGTACATTAGAAAAAGCAGGTCCAGAAGGATGAGATGGTATGTGTCTACCACCCCCAACTCCATGTCCCCTACCATGGCCTCGACCACGACCAGCCCCTCTAAATGATCTGCCACCCCTACCTCTGTATTGAGATGCCCCAGTCTGTAAATGGGAATTAACAAATGAATTCAAGCATATATTGATTACAATTATCAGGAATAAATGAACGATAAATTTGAGAGGAAACTATTAGAATGACAAGATATGCACACAAATGATACAAAATCACAAGGGTAGTTATGTCCAGAGAGAGAAATGTAAAAGAAAACAATTATTAAACTAAACTTTCAGTAATGCATCTTGTCACAATAATCTGTCAACACTCAACGTGATGAAATATTAGTCAATTAATGAAAAGCTCATGATTCCTAAACCCTTGAAAATACTGGGGAAAAGAGTTATTGACAAACATAAAACGGATCAGGAAAAGGAAAATCTGGTTCAGGCAAGTGATAATAATCAAGGAAATTTTTAAAACAGAAAGTCATTTTAAATTTTCACAAACATTAACAACCATTATGGCCCTGAAACTGCTTCCCAAGACATCAACAATTTCAAGTATCATTCCAAATCTTATATAATTCAATCAATGTATCTTGAAATCAAAATTTTGAATATAAAACATTAACAAGGTTGACATTCACTTGAAAAATCCTTAATCATAAATTCAATAGAAAATTAAATGCATCCAGTGTTTGTCAATGGTCATTATAACAAAGGTTTAATCAGATCTCAAGCTAAATAATAAATGGAAAATTAACTTGACAGTTGATTAAGCATTCAGCTTCATAGCTTAACAATCTTAGTTTGAATGTGTTTAATTTCATTATAATCCTTCACTTTTAACTTCACATCCAAAATTCAAATTAGTGGTGGGTGCCTCATGTACCAAGCTTCAATTTTTTATTCCAAAATTAAAATGCAGACTAATAACAGCAAGAGGATCTAAAATTCTCATAACAGGATTCCCCAAGTCTGAACTGAAAATAAACATCCTCTAACAAAAGAGAAAACAAAGTATATCGAATAAAAATTATATCCAATGAATAACAAAAAGAACAAAGTTTCTTGTTCTAAACTGAGGCACTGCATTGTTACTTTGAAAGGCCAGACAGTTAAGAAGAGAAACAAGATGATCTGATGCCCACATAAGCTCTAAAGCAACCAGCAAAGACCCACCACCATGTGGCATTATGTGACTTCAAAGATATGACATGAGTCACAATAGCTTGTGCTTATATTATGCAACTCCTGTCTTTATCTGGTCACTCTAGGGTGTTGTGGTTTGCAGAATTCTCAACATCTTCTGAAGGTTTTAGATTAAAAGCTGAGGATATAATACCAAATCCAGTATCGATCTTTTGTCCAGAGAAGGTCCCAAAAGAGGCTGAGGGAGCACCACAAGCTATTCACTCTAAAAGCATGACAAAATCTATAAAAGGTAAGTGTTGCAAAATCTTCAATCATTCTTTTACGTTTACTTCTGCAAATGTTTTTTTTTTTCCTTTTTGGTAGGTAATTAAGAAACTGTCATGTTGCTGAAGAAGCAAATATTCTGAATTGAGTCAAGGAGGAATAAACCATATTAAATGGCTTGACTTTGACTCAATCTATCTTAAATCATCTAGTTTCAGTTACACTGAAGCAACTTGCCAGATCTAATTAAAAGCCCAAACTGATTGGCATAGTCAATTAGCCATAGAATATAATACAACTCTTTCAATGATCTCACTGGAGCAATTATATATACAAAGCCTTTGCTGTACGTATGTGATAAGAACTGGACCAGAGAATTGGAGAAGAAAGGGGAATTTTTATTGATCACAAGCAGTTACAATCAACAATGAGTGATTCGAGGTGCACTCAGCCTCCTACAGGTTCAACAACCCCCTCTAACCTCCCTTCCCTTCTATTTATAATATTCCCTCCTCCTCCTAACTGTAGTTACTGACAGTTAGTTACCACTCACTACTAACAGCTAACAATTTCCCAAACAGAGCCTAACTACTCTTCCTTCTCCTATACACGTGTCCCCATATATTTCTACCCCTATCAGTATGTAAAATATCCTATGCCAAAGCTTGTTTCTATTAATTTTGTTTAGTGGCAGAGATACAAGTCAAAGGGCTCAGGATTACCACTATTTAAAATAAATACAACTAAATAGTACTACCTCTGGTTCTTTATATAAGAAACAAATGAGAACTTTCTTTTGGTCCTAAATCCTAATTATAAACTTTCAAATATATTAAATAATTAATTGTTAATTTCCTTTTATATCATTAATTTATTTGAAATCTATTAATGAGACATTCGCTCATTTCTCATGATAATAGTTCTGATTATTTTTGGAATAAATTTAAATTTACGACATTATTAACGACAATTAACTAATTTAACCATTTTTATTAGTCTTGATGAATTACATATTGGTTTCATACATATAGGACCAGAGGAAGTATATACTACATATATGAATACTCAAAACAGCACAAAATACCAAAAATTAAAGAAATTCATGATAAATAATAAATCATAGTTTACACACCATCACCATCAATCTAGGATCAATAAGAACAAAGTAATGGAGTCAAAACATGAAAGATGATGGTGAAATTAATATAAAAAGAACATAAAAAATTAGATTTAAAAAATAGCAAAATGTGAACAAGTAAATCTAAAGGAAGAAGAAAAAGCAAACACATGAAAGAAAAGAAAAATCAACTTATAAAGTGCGAAACAACGGAGGCTAAAATAGAGCTAAGTTCTTGTGGAATATTTTACCCAAAAAACCCTAAACAATGGTGTTCTAGGAAGGAAGCTGAATATGGCACTTAAATGAGGCTACCTTGTAACAAAATCACAAACAGTTTTCCCATAAGGATTCTGTAGGCCATCCCACTCCTGAGTAATGTTAAGAGTCAAAGTTGTAAGACATAACCCACACACCATCCTCGCACTCACCCAGGCGTTAGTTTATAGGATAATCACCAATACACAGTTTAAATCAACCAAAAAAAAACTACTTGTTAGTTGTTACAAAGATTTTAACCACAATTTGGAATGCAACGTCAAGGTTTTGGGGGCGTCCCCAACTGCAGCACGACCACAATTGTGGCCACGATTTTGACTACAATTGTGATTTTCTCTAAAATAAAAATGGTCCACAGTCACAATTTCAATAGCAGCGTCAAGCTTTTTCAAGTGTCAGCAACTGCAATGCAACTGCAGTTGTGACCACATCAGCCACATTTGTCTGCAATTTCCAACAATATCAAGAAACACGATGAAACCACAACCACAACCACAAAACCTTGCTTACTTATTTACAGGTTGATGAACCCTGTTTCATCATCAAACACATCCCAAATTCCCTATCCACAGCCAATCCCACTCAAACACACAATCGAATCCTCAATTACCTTAGGTCATGACCCACTCACAATTTTCCTTTCATAAAACTTCATAAATAAACTAACAAACAAAAACTAGAATAAATGGAAATAATAATTACAACATAATCAAGAATTGAAAGGATTAAAGAAAAATTCACCGAGGATGGTTCGAGAGCGACGGGGTAGACGCCAGGAGGGTGAAGCAGGGTGGGTTCAGGAGCGACGGGGTAGATGCCAGGAGGGTGAAGCAGGGTGGGTTCAGGAGCGACAGGGTAGACGCCAGGAGGGTGAAGCGGAGTGGGTTCAGGTTGCAATTGAAATTGGGTTTGATATAAATTGGGAAAATACACATATTGGGGATTGTAAGTGTAGCATTGTTGGTACGCGTATGATTGATCGTAGGGTTGGATTTGGATCTGAGAAGGGTCGTAGCCATAAGGGAATTGGGCCATATGTGCCAAATGTTTTTTAGTGTTTTTTTTCTTTTTTTATTTTGGTTTGTTGCGCTTCAATGTGAGTCCAGTTTAAGTTCTTTTTATTTTTTTATTCAAAGCATAACATATAATATAATAAAGTAAAAAATAATAAACAAAAACATAATAAACCATTTAAAGCATACCATAAAATATAATATAATAAATTAAATAATAATAATAGTATTATAGTAATAACAAAATTTAGACATACAATACACTATGTCTTTAATATTGTGTATTTTTCTATTTTTGAGTATTTATATGTGTGTGATATAAACTATGTATATTGTTTTCTAAACTTGACAATTGCAGCCATCCTGCTTTCTGCTAACCTGCTTTAGCATTTTGGGGTTGACTGCTACACATCACTATCTGGGCATGACTACTTAAGGTGCAGTTACATACTAAAATAGGTGTAATAATAATTTTCATCAATCGTTATGTATCATTAGAATAAGTTGAATAGTAAATGTCATGCTGACAGTTCAGGACAGAAAGATGAAATGTTGAATTGTTGTTTGTGTTAAGAGTATTATGTTATGCATATATGTCATTAACAAGTGTTTATAAATTATAATATTAGTTTTCATATTATGTAAACTCTTACAAGTTTACAAGTTGATTCTATGGAACCTCCATGAGTTTCCATAGACTCTCAAATTTGACAACCTTGACCACAGCCATAGCAAATCACGAAAGTACCCAAACAAACTACAAAATTCCTCCACCATGCATGTCCTTCCTCTTCATTTTGTAAAGTATATATAAAGGTACTGGTGTGCAATTACAATACAATTCAAGAAGAAGCTTTCAGAGGACCAACAAGAAGCCTCCAATACCATCAATATCAGCTAAGACAAAATTGCAATAAAAACAACAAATTCAAGTATGGTAAAATTGGTTATGACCACCACATAAGGTAGAATAGGAAGCTCAATATGGAACTTAAAATGAGGTTACCTTGCAACAAAATCATAAACAATTTTCCATAAAGATTCTGTTGGCCATCCCACTTCTTAGTAAAGTTAAGAATCAAAGTTGTAAGACATAACCCACACAACACCCTCACTCACCAAATCCTTAGTTTAGAGGATAACAACCACCAATATACGGTTTAAATCAACCAAAAGTAAAACCTACTGATTACCGAGGTTTCAAAAAACAATCCACAACTGCGATTTCGATCACAACGTCAAGGTTTTGGGGGCATCCCCAACTGCAATGCGACTGCAATTGTGGCCGCAATTTTTACTACAATTGTGGACACATCAATTGCGATTTCCGATCACAATCTCTATAATAAAAACGGTCCCCAGTCGCGATTTTGATTGCAACGTCAAGGCTTTTCGGGTATCTGCGACCTCAATGTGGCCGCATTTGTCTGCAATTTCCCTTAATATCAAGAAACCAGATAAAACCACGACCGAGACCGTAACCACAAAACCTTGCTCATTTATTAAACATTAATGAACCCCATTTCATCATCAAGCACATCCCAAATTCACTACTCACATCCAATCCCACTCAAACACACAAACGAATCCCCCAATTTCCTTAGGTCAGGACCCACCCACAGAATTTCCCTTTCAAAAAAATTTCATAAATAAACTATCACACAAATAAGAGAATAAATGGAAATTAATTAAAACATAATTCAAGAATCGGAAGGGGTTAAAGGAAAAAATTACCGGGGCGGGTTCCGAAGCGGCGGGATTGACGCCGGGAGGGTGAAGCGGAGCGGTTTCGGATTGGAACTGAAACTGGGTTTGGTGTGCGTTGGGGTAATACGCGTATTGGGAATTGTAAGCGTAGCATTGTAGGTACGCAGCATAGGATTGATCGTAGGGTTGAAATGGGATTTGAGAAGGGTCGTAGCCATAGGAATGTTGCTGCGGTTGCTGCTGGTAGTTGTAACCTGAATAATCCATCGCTGCGAATGCGCAATTTGGTGAGTGTTTCGCGGAAGAACGAGAACAAGAACAAGAAGATGAACAAGAACCAGAAGAAGAGGGAAAATCAACGGACACAGACGCTTGCGGTTCTACCTGGTTGAACGCAGGGTTGGGAAGTCGTTTCACTATTTATTTTTTTACCTCTTCAGTTATTTCTTATATTTATAAATTGATTAATTCTATTAGAAAAAATATATATAATTATTTTTTCTCTTGAACTTTTCTATTTTTTTTTTTACTTCTCTTACTTTCTACTCTTCCAGTTATATTTCATTTAAAATATTATTAATATTATTATTTTTCTTTCACATCGATAATTGGTATTGTAATTTGTAAGATAAAGGACATCTAAAGAATTCAATTGGAAAAAATTGTTCTTTTAAACTCATATTTCAAGGATAGAATTTTCTTCACTATAATTTCATTATTCAAATTATGCACTTTGGTAAAATATTTGTGTTCTATTTACATAATTGTAAATGTAATTGTTTGAGAGTCTTGAAGACTCTATCATAAAAGGAAATGTTTAGAATATTTTTCTCATCGAAAACGACAAAATAATGTTTTGGTTGAGAGCTATGAATTTATTATAATTTCATCTTATACAAGAAAAAAAATCATATTTTTTAGTTCACAATTCAATGTAAGATTCTTCTTGTCTCCCTATCATAACTATGAGGTATATAATTATATTGTTTACATAAATGTAAAATTTATTTTAAATGTAATGTCTCTTGAAGGTAGTATCAAAATAAAATAATTCTAAAAATATTTCTTGTAAAAGATCTTGAAAACCTTATCAAAGAAACAAATTTGAAGATTTTTTTTAACTAGAAGTGGAAAACAATACAAAAAGGTGAAAATAAAAGATTATAAGTTATTTCTCACCAAAAGTGAGAAAATATTACAAAAAGAGAAGTAGAGAGAATTTTCCATTCTTGAATAAGGTGGATAAAAAAAATATTAGTTCTTTCTCACCATAAGGAAAAAATAGTGCAAACAATAAAAATAATGTTTTTTCATTCTTGAAGAATTAGACTAGAAAATACATTTTTTTCTCACCAAAAATGGGAAAATAGTACCAAAAAATCATTATTTAAGAATGTAACATTTTATCGTTTATTAAAATCTCAATTGGTAGATACTAATTTATCTTAGTTTATACATGATTAATGTTGCATGTATTATTTTTAACTGTGCACTTGAATCACATAATATATAAGATAATATGTTATATTAATAATTTATTTGCTAATATATGTTTTGATAATGGTAATTACATTGGATTAATTAATATTATTAGAATATTATGTATGATTCATAGGTAAGTATATTCACATGTTATATATATTGTGTATGTTATATTATGAGTATAAATAGGTATATACAACATGAGAGGAAGATAATAAGCCATTGAAAAAAAGATATTAGTTTAAATGAATTATCACTATCTTGATCCTCATACATAATAATTTCAAGTGAAAGTTCAAAAGATAATTTATTTACAAAATTTAGTCAAAACGAGTGGCTAAATCATATGTATCAGCAACTAATGCTCCAATATAATTTGATGTCCCTATTGGATAATATAAGGATAATATAATAGTTAAAACAAGTCGTAGATGCAAATGAAGCTTGGTAGATAAGTTGATTCCAAAGATAAAAATCTTCAATTAAGAAAAGAAACTAAAAAGTAAGATGATTTGATTGAGGTTATAAGGTTGCTAAGAGATTCCTTTGACATAATTATATATTTTAGTTCCAGAAATAGTCAAATACTTGAAATTAGTGAAAATAAAGAAATCTCAAATCATGTCATGAATGGAATACAATGGAACCGAAATACGGCCAACATTGACAATGTATTTCCATATAATAGCGCTAAATATAATAAATGATAATGGAGATCAAGAACCTAAGTCTATAAAGGATTGTAGACAAAGAAATAATTGACCAGAATAGAAAGACTCAATTGAGGCAAAATTTGAGTTACTTCCCAAAGCGGATGAATTTTGGACAAGTAGTTGATATAGGAGCAATTGATGATACTCATATCTCATGTATGGTTAATCCTAGTGAATAACTTAAATTTATTGGAAGAAAAGGAGACTCAACACAAAATGTAATGGTTGTTTGTGATTGGGACATGTGCTTCATATTTTCATTAATGGGATGAGAAGACACTGCACATGATGTGCGTATATTTGAGAATGTCCTCAAAACTCTGAACATGAATTTTCCACATCCTTCTCCAAGTATGTGTTTCTTATAATTAAAATTTATTTAGAATTGAATGGAAATCAAAATTTACATGACAATTTTATTTTTCTTTATTAGGTAAATATTACTTGGTGGATTTTGGTTATCCAACACCAATCGGATATGTTGTTCCATATAGATGTTAAAGTTATCACCTTCCAGATTTTAGGCATCGACGTGGATTTGATAACTACAATAAGGTATTCAATTATTATCATTCAAGTTTAAGGTGTAAGTCATAAATACTAATGCGGAATACAATAGGCTTATAAACACCTCCCGCCATTGCTCCGAGCTTGTATTGTTGATTCTGAGTCTTCCAAACTTTTGCTCTCACGCACTGATGGTGTATAGCTATGTATGGAGAGTAAGTATTGGGGACCCAAAAGGAGGAAAGCACACTGCTATATATAAAATCCTTGCCATCAAAGGATTCGGTTGTGCCCTTATAAAATCTCCACAAATCTGAGCCAACGTTTTAGTTTGTTTTGCCAAAGTGAACGTTGCTATAATATTGGGATAGTTTGTTAGTGGGTAGTTTCAAAACTGAACGTGGACCACAGTCAAGATAAAACCAACATTCTCTCACTTGGTCCACATATCCCATTATTTACATAATAAGAAATAAAATACACGAATCATGGCGATAGGTCCTCTAATATATGTGAGTATTATCTTCCATGTATCACAATGCATTATATTTCTCAAGCTCATATAACTTAATGAATAAACCCAACGTTTATTCTAGGTCCAAGCTTTATTGATGTTTCCAAAATAAATAACTTTAATGTGCATAAACTGAAAGAAAACATCACAATACAGTTTTATTTAAAATAATATCGTTCTTACAACGAAAATCACATAAAGGAACCAAGTCCCATTCTTTCTACATGATCCTTAAATTTAAATGGTGGCATGCCTTTAGTTAAAGGATCAGCAATCATTAATTCAGTACTAATGTGCTCAATAACCACTGTCTTATCCTTGACTCGTTCCCTTATGGCTAGATATTTAATGTTGATATGCTTGTTTCGACTATTACTTTTGTTGTTCTTAGCCATAAAAACAGCAGCTGAATTATCACAATATATCCTCATTGGCCTAGAAATAGAATCCATGACTCTAAGCCCAGAAATGAAACCTTTCATCCATACACCATGTGAGGTAGCCTCAAAACAAGATACGAACTCAGCCTCCATAGTGGAAGTGGCAGTCAAG
>PYAF01000440.1:333829-345506 GCA_007407185.1 Glycine tomentella
TATATCCCAAGTTCAAGAGGATTCTTTCCTTCCAGATAGGGTAGTTATCCCCTTTCAGTTCAGGAACTTCAATAGAGTTAATAGGCTGTATGACTGCAAAATTATATGCTTATAATTAAGATTTGAGACAAAATATAATAATAATGTATCATGATTTACCAATGTAAGTCATGCTCAAAATTAATTATGAATTTAGCGATATAAATTTGTCTGTATGCTAAAATTTTAATTCAATCAAATTCATGTGAAATCATGATAAAACTATTTCGTTATATTTCCTGATTCCTGTAGGCATGTCAAGAAATATAATTTAATATTTTATCCTAATTAATCATATTAAACTATAATAAAAATTCCTGTGGGATAATATCTATTATATTATATATGACTAATTACAATTAATATTATTTACCTTATGTGATCTATAGGCTCTTAATATATAATTTAAATAATTAAAGTTGTTGTGGTTAAGCTTTAATTAATTAAATTATAAAGATCACAAAATATTCTCTTATTTCCATAATTAATTTTATTGCAATTAACCATAAACAATAAAATTAAATAATTAATCATTCAGATTAATTAATTCTTAATAAGAACTAAATATTTGCATAATATCCTCAATAATGTAAATAAATTAAAATAATATTACATATAGTTATTCAATATGTTCATTTATAAATCAATTATTTAATATAATATTTTATGCTTAAACCAATTCCATAAATAAACATACAATCTAAATAATCTAAACCCATAGTTCATAATTCCAGCAATTTATTGCATAAGTAAATAAATTATGAGGAATATAAATTAAATTAAAAGGCTCTTAATATAAGATCCACGCATAACGATATAAGTAGCAGCAAAAGTGACTAAATAGCAAGAATCATACAGTGGCTCAGCGGTCTATGCAGACGTTTTCAGATGAATGGTAATGGGTTTGAAACCCAGCAACTTAGAAAACGTGTAATTTTTTTTTTATTGTTCATCTTCAACCTCCAGCCGGGTCGGCCCGACCCGCTTACGATCCAGTACGAAACCCGACGGGTTTTAGTCATTTAGGCATCAAAATCAACAATTTAAAACGCAGAACTTCATGAAATCTCATTTCCTTATGATTTCCAAACTCAATATGCATCGAAAACTTGTAAATCACAATCTTAAAATTAAGAAATATTTCAGATGCATAATAGTAAGCAAAGCAAAGGTATACGAATGCTCTGATACCAAATGTAAGTCATAAATACTAATGCGGAATATAATAGGCTTATAAACACCTCCCGCCATTGCTCCGAGCTTGTATTGTCGATTCTGAGTCTTCCAAACTTTTGCTCTCACGCACTGATGGTGTATAGCTATGTATGGAGAGTAAGTATTGGGGACCCAAAAGGAGGAAAGCACACTGCTATATATAAAATCCTTGCCATCAAAGGATTCGGTTGTGCCCCTATAAAATCTCCACAAATCTGAGCCAACGTTTTAGTTTGTTTTGCCAAAGTGAACGTTGCTATAATATTGGGATAGTTTGTTAGTGGGTAGTTTCAAAACTGAACGTGGACCACACTCAAGATAAAACCAACATAAGGTGCATAGTTGAAAGAACTTTTGGGATATGGAAAAATAAGTTTGCAATTTTATGTAAGATGTGTTAGTTCAAATTTAAAACACAAGTTCAAATAGTTAGTGCAATAATGACTATCCACAACTTTATTAGAAGGATATCAAAAATTGATTTTTATTTCTAGTGCTATGAAGATGAAAGTAGTGATCATATTTATAAATATCAATCCTTACCTTTAACTGTGGCCCCTTCAAGAGAGATGAATCTTGTTCAAGATTCAATCAAAGATCAAATTATAGAACACATGTCATCCCATTAGTCATGTTATTTATATTACAAATGTATTGTATTTTCTATCTTGTACCTGAATTTAGAGTATAATGAATTAATTTTGTTGTTTGGTTGATTGTATTTTATTTAATTATTGTATTAATTTGCATTTCTTATATCCCGATTAAATAAAATATAATTTTTATGTATATATTTTAATATATTTTGCAAACTTATTATTTTTAATTAATAATATTATCACAAAATTTTAACAAGATTTAATAATATATTATCAATTCAAATATACTAAAAAATATTAAATAAATCATTGTAGTATTATATTATAAAATCTATGGCTATTTTAGTTATTATATAATTCAATGTACTTTTCCAACAAAATCATCCAAATAACTTTGTTTTCTTCTAAGTACTTTTAGAATAAAACTATCTAAACATAAATCAAGTTACATTAAACTTACTTTTATCTAAATTTAAGTTTAAAAAGTTAAGTTTAATTGAACTTAACTTTCTAACTTTAATCTAGACACACCCAAAATAAGTTATTCCTATTTGATCCTCACTATATATATTGATCTAATGTGATTGCGACGGAAGCATACTCATGCTCAGAGTGGTACTACTTGATCTTGGTGGTAATTCTTCTACTTATTTCATGTCTTAATGTCTTACTTGATTCAATCATTAGTGATGGTAAAAAATTAGAAGATTTGCGGAAAAAGGATTGCAGAAAATTACAACACACATTGTGGCAATCTAAGTGTGATATTCACCAGTTAACTAAAATCCTGATAGCAAAAAATTCACTATGCCATTCAAAAGTTTAATGGTTATTACAAGCAAGCTGTTGTATTGAAGAAAAGTGGTTACATGGAGAATGATGTGATGGTTAATGCATATGTTATTTGGAAGGATGATGTAAAAAGGATTTCACATTGGAGCATGTATGGCGACTGTTATAAGATCAACCTAGATGGTTAGAACAATGCAAAGAAGTTCCTTCGAAAAGAACAAAGCTGAATGAAAATTAAAATTACTCATTGTCATCTAATCCAAAAACACCAATTGAAGTTTCCGAAACTAACACTTCTACACCACTGGCTCACCCAATGGGACAAAAGGTAACCGAAAGGAAGGTCAAAGGGAAAGAAGCATCTTCTTCTACACCGGTGGTGGACTTGTCTGGCATTGAAAAGAAATGAAGGAAAGAAATATTCTCCAAAAACAAATAGCAGAAGCAGTGGAGTCTGATAATGTCGTGAAGATGTACAATATGCTTATGAAGGACATGTCTAACATGACTGAAAATCGACGCAAGAAACACAAAATCACTTGTAAATATATTTTAAAGAAGTTTAGTAGTTAGTTTCTATGTCTTAAGTTATAGTTAATTAGTTGTATGTTTAAGTTTGTTTTTAATTAATTTTTTATTAGTTTAGTAGTTTGTTTTATGTGTTAAGTTATCGTTGATTATGTTGTAATGCATTTTCAATTAAATGATTGATGAAGTTTGTTTTTAATTACATAAGTTATTTGTTAATGTCTAACTTTTAAGTCATTATGAAAACTAGCCGTTTAAAAAATTAGTCGTTATAAAAATAAGTCGTTAAAAACTAGCCGTAATAAAAAAAAAATTAGTCACTGCTGACGATGTTATTTAATTGTTTAGTTTCCTTTCATTCATGCACACACCTTCTTCAAAATTCTTGTGTCTTTTTTCTACTCCCACTTAGTCATAAAATGTCTCAAAACTCTAAATTCAATAGAGTTTGACAACAAATTATTGATGAAGCACTTGAAGACAACACCGATGAATAAATCATGAGATATTTACACCAACTGCAACAAAAGTAGAGAGTAATAGTCGGCCCATATGAACAAAAAGAAACATAAATTGAAATCATGAAGACGAACATAGTCACTTGATGAATGATCACTTCTCTGAAAATTGCATATACACAGAGAACCAATTTCGACGGAGGTTCCAAATGTGAAAATAGTTGTTCCTTTGAATTGTAGACACTCTTAGTAACTGTTATATATATATATATATATATATATATATATATATATTTCCAAATAAGATCTTATGCATATGGTAGAAGAGGTCTTTCATCTTTGCAAAAAGTGCACTACAACAATTTGTATATTGGCATATGGATCACCTACTGATAGTGTGCATGACTATACTAGAATCAGCGAAAGCACTGCAGTTGAAAGCTTAGAAGCTTTTGTGAAGGGTGTGAACGATATATTTGGAGATGAGAATCTGAGAAGGCCTAACAATAAACAACATCAATTGCCTACTATAAATTGGAGCGGCAATTGAGTTTCCAGGTATGTTGGATTCTATTGATTGCATGCATCGAGAATGGAAAAATTGTCCAATTGTATGACAAGGGAAATGTCGTAGAGGTGATCATAAAAAACTCACAATAACACTTGAGGTCATCGTATCACAAGACTTGTGAATTTGGCATGCCTATTTTAAATAATAATAGACCAATTTTTATTAAATAAATAAGATAATTGTAAATTAATAAATAAGTTGATAAATATAATGGATGTAAGTTTTTTATGGGACCTTGGAAGCACTCAAAGAAAGTTGCTCCATTGTAGAGATTTAGTGCTTAAAGGTGCTTGTATTAGGAAAAATAAATATGAGTGATATGTACAAGCAGGTCCCATTGGAAGCAACTTTGGAGAGTTGTTCCATTGTAGATGCTCTAAATGAGTGACTATTACTAACTATAAGTTGATGGTGATCATTGGATGTCATTTGTCTTGGTTAAAATTGACGATAACAAGGATCTCCTAGTGATTATTTTAGAAAATTATGATATGGTAAGACATTATTGGTGATCATTTTTTATAAGATTATGATATATCTTTAATTGAGTAATATCCTTAAATGTGATCAATATCTTTTCTCTTAATATGTGTCAGAATGAATCCACCTAATAATTTGTGGCCAGGCATTCGCAAAACACTAAATTTATAGGTTATTCCTAATTGGCTTAAATAACTTTTAAGTTCCTAAAAAATTTGAAATTTTGCTGAGTCTAATAAAAAAAATTGTTGTGTTGGATCCATGATAAATTTAAAAAATTATGTTGGTCCCTACCATTACTTAAATGATAATGTAGTAGTTAAAAATTTTAAAATGTGATCTCTAGTGGCCCAAAAAATGTTACTATTTATCTTAAATTTGAAATTATAATCTTTGGCAATTAAAATCTCCATAATTAATAAAAAAAAAAGATCCAATTAAAGTGGAAAAATCCGAATATGCAAATGTTTTAATGTGCCCCTTTTGATATTTTTGTCCTCCAATAACATTAGCAACACCAAACTGTGTGACCTCCCTTTCTCTTTTTGGGCCTCAAGAAACTTAACCCTAGCCATGATAGCCTCCAACTTTTAGATGAAAAAGACAAGGCGCAGGCTCAGGCGTCGCCACCAGCCATTGCTGAAGCTATTGACATCGAATCATCGAAAGCCATTGTGTCATTTCCCTCGCCTTGGCTTGAGTGTTGAGGTTCGCACCCTTCATATTTGCATTTTCGAACAGTTTCATCTCCAACGAGCTATCGTCCAAGATCAGATCTGTCGCCTCCAAGACCAAATCTTTTAGATCTATTGTTGTAATTTCAAATATGGAATTTTGGTGTTAGGTGGTTGTTGGATGGTGTGGCCAGGGATGACAATAGGGAGGGTCGAGGATAGATTTGGCTCTCATCATCCACGTTCCTACAAAAGGCGGGACGGGTATTAGTTTGGGTATAAAAGAGATAGATTTATAATTTTGATACTCATTCCATTCCATTAAGTTTTATTAGGTTCGGGTATACTCGCAGATAACTCGCTACACTATTTTTCATAATTTTAATTTGCTTATATATATATATATTAAGTTATTATTTATATTTTAATTCAAACTATATACAAAGTGAATAACAAAGAAATTAAAGATAAATAATTAAGAATTAAATCATAATTTTAGTTAAATGTACATGTTTAAGTTTGTTATTTAACTACAATTTTAATTATTTAACGATTAAGCTAATTAATTTATATTTTTAAAAATTAAACAACAATATCTTTAATATATATTGTGTGTGTATATATATCTTGTGACAAAAAAAATATAAAAAAAACTCATAATGATGGCGGGTATGTGTATAGTTTGATACTCATCTCATCTACATCTCCGTTTAAAAGAATTAGGTAATACTCGTACTTATACCTATCAAAGCGGATATTTCCGTAAAAAAAATGGGACGGATTTAGGATAATTTGTCATCCTTAGGTGTGGCATGATGGTCGGCTAGGTGGTGTGGTGTGATGGTGATATGAGTTTTTGTTATGTTACTGATTGAATGAGTTTTCACATTTGTGGTTGTTGTTATGTTGTTGAATTGAATATGAATTTTTGTTTTATTGGTCTGGTGTAGGGATTGGTTGATTTTAGTTTAATTTTTTATATTTAAAAAGTAATTTTTAGTCGTTTGAAAATGAGAATTTATTAAATAATTTTAAAATTAATAAATATATCATCACTTAACTGAGATATAAATATGAAATAAAAATTGTAATATATAAAAAATTTATATTTTTTTTATCAAAAAACAAAGAAAATTAAGTCTTTGTAATTTAACCGAGGTATCATATCTCTAGGAGGCATCCATCTATGTTGAGCATACCAATTTTAACATATAGTATACTTTTGATATTTCTTTAAATGATTTTTTTTACATAATTTAAAATTATTTAATATTTCATCAATCAGTCTTATTTTAATGTATAATATACCTCTCAAATTATAAACAAATGTTGACTCTCAAAGTATATACCTGAATAATTAATTTATCTAAAATTTAACTTGAATTGAATAATCATCAAAACACTCACATAATTCAAGATTACCTCTAGATGGTATCACATAACAAAGTAGCTTATATTTCTTTGAACCGAAAGTGAACAATTAATAGCTTTCCTTTAAACAAAAAACAAAAACCAATGAATGAACAACTCTCACGAATTTCAGTTTAATTTTCCATATAGCCACAAAAAACCAAAAGCCTGAGCAATTAAGTAGCAACAAGAATTACTTGCGGCTACAAAGTTTCCACATTTTGTGAGACCAGGAGATGCTGCAGCCTGATCCTGTGACTGGTTGTTAATGGACAATCCCATTGCATGGGACCAGAGGTGAATTTCATAAATATAGTAGTCCTAATTAGCATCTTTCTTATGGGAAACAATCACACGTGATAGTGTGATACCCAAACAAGGCTTAAGTAGTGGAGGGCTTTTTTAGTGTGCATGACTTTAGACTTTAGTGTAAGAGGGGCATGGAATCATGGTGTTTGTGGAGTGAACCCAAGGCAACCCTTTAATTTAGTGCATAACAAGAATGACAGGCAGCAATAAATAAAATAGTTTATTTAACAAAGAGGGTTGAAACTTGAAAAGAAGAAAAAAGAATTGTGTGGAAGGATTCAATTTCAACACCAAAGTAAGACACCTTGTCTAGGCATTTTGCATATAAGGTTAACATTTGGCACAACACTATTACTCTAATGTTTTGTTAGCATAGTCAGGAAATACAGTAGTTCCCTTCAAAAAATTCTTGGAAACTAATTGAGCATCTTGTTCTTACTTTATCATTTTAAATATCACTATTTTCGCACATGGGGTGCTCCATGGTTTTCACAAATTGTGCTTTGTACGGTAGAGTTGCTCTAGGTTAGGTAACTACAGAAGAAATACGGCAGCAAAAGCAATTAGTTTTTTTTCCTTGTGAATTTTTAAGTAGTGGTTGTTAGGTTGTAAGCCACATCATGAAGGAAATATGTACGAGTAATAGGCATAATTTGTGTTTGACTTCTTTCCATCAGTTTGTTACATACAAATTGTTAATGGCTAATAGAGCTTTACAAGCTTAGTTCATTTGAAACAAACTAGAGAACTTGAGCTTATCAAATGGGTTAAACTTGTTACTTCCCAATTATGAGAGGTTATATAGATGATCTTATGTTGTACATTTGATCAGTTTTGTTCAACTAAGGTATGATTTGAGAATCAAATTGGATGTGCTAAGTAATTTTTTTTTCCAGCAAAATTGGTAAGTAATGGTCTACTTGCTCAACTATGATTCATGTAATTCTAAGACTAGTTATTTAATTTAACAAAGCATAGTCTTAAAAGTTTGGCGGTCACCTAACCTTTCACATGGCTAATTGAGTTGAACCCCATGCTATGTGTGTACTTTGCTTGACTTATAAAACAAGTTTGGCTCTCCTTTCTTCTACCCATCTAAATGGAAATTGGTCCTGCATTCAACTTGAGGGGAGGCTTTGAAAAGGGGTAGCTTAATTAGCTCACTCCTGGATAAAATAAAAAATAAAAAAAGAGAGTCAAATTCTGGTTAAATTTATAGAAAAAAGAATGACATCAATGCGGTGCCATATTAAAGATCAATTATGTCATACTTTTGTTGGTAATAATACAAATAATTAAATGCTGATAGGCTTCTTTCTTAAGTAGGCAGAGGATGACTATGATGAAAATTGAAAACAATAAAACTATAAAAGTGTACCCCCCCCCCCCCCCCCCCCCCCCCCCCCCCCCCCCCCCCCCCCCCCCCCTCCTCCTCTCTTTTGCACAAGAGTTAGTAACATATTAACGGTATGAACACAACCTAGGAAATTTTCAAACACCCAATCCTTGATCACCATGTACCAACCAAACTATCCATGGGAGTTATAAAGGGTAGACCTTAAAGAATACATTTGGTTATACGGTGGGAGTTTCACTTTTAATGTTTGATGTGAAAGGTCCCTTGACTTATCATATGCCCAAAACCCAAGCAAAGAAATCTCAAAGTTTGGATCAATTTCCCTCACAAGTGATATCCCACCACCTGATTTGTCCAAGGACAAATACAAGCAATAGCAATTCTTTACATTGCCACAAACATAGCAAATACACCGTACCATTTATTTAACACTTGAGATGAAGCCAAATATATCCCACAATTTTATGACCAAATATTGAGAACCAGGGCGCATAGTGCCATCTACTCCAATCAGTGTCCCCAATGAAACCCACTATTCTATAGCATACGTAACAATTGGTGCCAAATTTGATGATTTGAAACACCCCTCTGAAAAGCGATTTTCAATTATGATAGTCATGATGATGTAGCATATTGGTTAGACCTTTGACAAAGAAAACGAAAGGCTAAGGGAGGGAAAAGATCACCTTGTTGACTCTGTCCTTTTGGAAGCCTATTTAAGTCACAACCCCCAAAAAACGAACGCAATTTTTTTTTTCTTTTCTCTCTCTTTTTTTCCCAATCTAGTCTTCCCCCACCACCACTTGAAGTGTGACACTCAATCTCACAATTCACAAGGACCAAACAATAGAACACAATTACACAACCTCACTCCTCTTCTACTTCAATTTCTCCTTTTGATGTCTCTTATATTAAATCACTTTTTTTTTTCTTCTTTATTTTTTTTCTTTTCATTTTTTTTCTTCCTCTTTTCATACCTCTTATATTTTAACTTATTTTTCATCTCTTTTATCTTATTTCTATTTTTTTCTTCCCTTCTCATTTTCTCTTTCTTTATCTTATTTCCAATTTATAATTAGATTTATCTATCACCGACCCAATTAACTTGAATTAAAAATATTGTTGATATTGATTTTTTAATGAATGAAGCAAGAAGTGCTGACCCACCGACTCATATGACCCTCTTAGTTCCCAACCATTAAGGCAGCCAACCCAAGCTGTCTTTAATCTTCTCATCAAATTGCATTAACGTTTTCTAAACATGTTGGGCTGCCACCTTATTATGTCAGCATGAAAGCAAAGCACCATAAATAGTGAAACAAAAATTGTTACGGCTATGATTTTTGGTGTTTTCTTTTTCTAACAAATTGTGCTCTTTAAAAGGGGCGGTTTTTATAGGCTTATCCTTCTAGCAATGGGGCAATTCCCCTTTGAAAATATTGGACAAAAAGGAAGATAAGATGGAGATGGGTGGTTTCATTGGAAGGCCGAAATCAATTTAAACATAGGGGAATATAAAAGGATGGATATAAACTAAGGAGGAAAAGGAAAATTTGATTTTGGTCAATAACACATGCAATAAATATTAGTCAAGTGAATAGAGGCATTGCTATCGGGTGTTGTTATAGAAGCCACTCATTTTTTATTTTATTTTATTTTCAAAAGTCAAATGTGGAGACATGGTGTGAGGAGAAGGGAAAGGTACTTAGATTATTAAAATCGCCACAAAACTATCTGGATGAAATTAGATCTTGGAACAAAAATCACTAAAGGTAAAATTTAATCTTGGAGTATAAAATTTTACTTTATTCATTAATTTTTTTATGCGTATTCTATTCATTAATTTTTTTTTTGGTGGAATTTCATTTTACTAACTTGTATCCTTGCCCATGGATGAGGATCATTAAACCATGTACAAATAATTAAATGAATTTGATAACAGATTTGAAGAGAAAATACAGTTTATTATAGCGTGATGAATATTGACTTAATCTCCTAAAAAATGAATATTGAACTAATAATAATTTTTATATTTAATTACATGGACTTTTAATGGTAAATCTACTTTTCATAACATAAATTATAGTCTCTCTTTTGAAACATCTCTTCTTTTTTTTCCTGGATTTGAAACTTCTCTTATTGTACTCTCTAGTTCCTTTACTAGCATTATTCGCATTTCACAATTTTAAATTATAAAAATTGCTTTTATTATTTTTCAAGTTAACAATTTTCTTTTTAAGTTATAACCTCGCTTGCATATATATCCTTAATTTTTTTTTATCTGTACATTACGTTTTTCTCTTTGTCTCCAAATCTCTACCTACTTTCATTTTTTCTAAAAGAAAACTATACATTTTCTTTTTTTTATAATTTTAAATTATTTCATTTTAAATATTTTTAGTTATATTTTCAAATTTTATCTAAATTTAAAATATCCATAAATACCTGAAATATACGTAGTTATTTATAAATAGCACTACAAGTACTTTGTCAAATTTGAATTATGCTTTGACACATCAGTGAGACAATTTCAAGTCGTTGCGAACTTTCTTCGTAAAATATAAAATTTGTCATCATTTTAATAGAATATGCATGTCATCATTTTAATAGAATATGCACCACGCCATTTGCCATATGTCAGGTATTAGAAGAAAATTCTCTTATTTTCAACGTGTTTAATAAAATTAGCTGATGAATAATTTGGAAATTATAAGTATGAGTTGAAAATCTAGAAGTTTATAAATTAACTGATTGGTTGAATTTTGTTTAAACTAAAAAAAAATTTAAAAATAAGTATTTTTTTTAAAATTAAATAAGTAGATATGATTTATTTTTTAAAAGAATATAAAAATAATTTAAATAAACACATCAGAAAATAGAAATCTACTTATTTTGTTAAAAATGATTTTTTAATAAAATAAACTTAAACAAACTTATCTTAAAGTATTTGGTAAGATTAATTGATAAGTTAACTAAGAAATATCAAATGATGTAAAAAATATATTTAATATATTTAATATTTGAATTATTTTTAATAACTTATAACAGGAAAATAATTTTGTATTATAAAATAATAGTACCTTGTTTGAATTTACTTTGACATTTTTTGTCAAAATACCTTGCTTTCATCTATTCCATTAACGAAGACTTCACAATAACGACTTTTAATTATTTATTTCCTAATTACGTGTTTGAATCTGATTTTTATTTTTTTTTACAGAAAACAGAAGTGTTTAAATATGATA
>PYAF01000440.1:345606-355706 GCA_007407185.1 Glycine tomentella
AAAAAAAAAATAGATATATAAATCAATACTAGCTATTTACTTATATTATAAATAATATATCACAGGTCAATATAAAGTGAGGATATAAAAGCGCCAATTAATTTTTGAATTATGTGAAATTTTGTATACTTTTTTTAGAGTTTTAAATATAATAGCCGAATTAATAAAATTTAATTTCAATTAAAAATTATTAAAAATATCAATTTATTATGGTTTACGCATATCATCATCATCATGACTATATATTGCATTTTTTTTAACCATGACTATGTATACACATAGACACACACATCATGGTTATTTATTGAGTATTTTCTGTCATATTTACATATTTGTATATACAAGATAATGATTTTCTAATATTTTTCCCGATTTCGCTTTTCTGTTTCACTGTTTAAAAATACTAACCGGCCATCAACTTTACTTTATCATATTTTTGGAAAATTCATTTATTACAGAAAACACAATTTTTTTTTGAAGTAGATACAAAATACTAAGCGTTTCACAGGCTATTTTAGTTAATTTTTTATTAAAAATTTATTTGATTGTTGGTAAATAAACCTTTTAAAAGTAACTTTTAATATTTTTTTAAGTAATTTTTAACATTTTTAAATAAATGTCATTTAAAGTAACATTTTTTAAAAAGTTAGTTTCTAATTTTTTATATTTTATGTTATTTTTATCTTTAAAATATTTATTTAAATTTTTATTACCCTTTTTAGATATGTTATATTACAATTTTTAACTATTTTAACAATTAGTTTTGGTCGAATACTTTGATTTTAAAAATTAGCTTGAAAGCTTCTAGTTACTCGTTAGTTTTTTATATTCTCATTAGCTTTTCAGTTTTTAGCTTGGTCAAACATAGAATATGTTTAGTAAGTCATTTAAGTTAATTTTTAGTTTTTTTTTACTTGTTAAAAATCTTGATTGATTTTGATAAACAAATTTTTTTTAAGTAACTTCTATCGAAATGCTACTTGAAATATTTTTTAAAAAAGTTAGTTCTATCTTTTTATATTTTATTCTCAAAATATTTATTTAATTCCTTTATTATTCTTTTTAAATATGTTATTTATGTTATTTTACATTTTCTAGTTAATTTTATTAAATACTTATCATTTAATTAATTAGCTTAAAATCTTCCAATTTTTGACTAGTTTTTTTTTAGTTAATTTTACCAATAACCTATAATCTACCAATCAACTGCAAAAAATATATTTTTTTTAAATTACTTTCTACCAAAATGATTCTATACTTATTTTGCATCACGGACTGCATCACTTTTTTCAAGTTGTTATGATTAAAAGGATTTACAAGTTATTGTGTAAGACTTTGTTACATTTATATAAATAAAAATAATATATTTAATAGAAGATATTCTTAATATCTGACTGAAGAAAAAAATAAAAGAAAAGAAAAAAGAATCACAATCTTTTTCTTTGTTCTCCAAAAGTTAATTGAATTGGAATCGTCTATATCGTACCCCAAAAAACTGGAATAGTGTCCATAGACATCTCGTTTTTTGGCTTAACTATGTGTGAGTGGTTTCAAAACTTACAGACCACAGAGAATGAGAATATTTGTATCATAAATTTGACCAAGTCTACCAGAAGGTTCATGGCTGACATGGGTGATATGTAAAGAATAATTAATTAATGCGGTTTTTTAATGGATTTAATATTTTTATAAAACTAATAACACTATCTATCTATCTATCTATCTATCTATCTATCTATCTATCTATATATATATATATATATATATATATATATATATATATATATACTGCATATACGGGAGAGCCTTCTTGTATTTACATATTAAAAATACACAAATTATCATACATGAATTTAAACAAGATATTCTGAGTCTCAATCCCCTACGTGTATATACTATTTACTCGAACTACGTTAACTTGGACATGATGTTTTATTATACAAAATTACAATAAGAAAATAAAAATTAATGATTATGAATAAAAAAAATACCCGGTCAAGTGGTCAACTAATAAAAGATTATCATTAATATGATTTTTAAGATAATTATTATAAAATTTAATAAATTTATTATACAAAAAAAAGTTGCACCAAAAGAGACAAATACTTTTAATTGATCAATAATTTTATATTTAACCATCCATGATTTTCAATAATTTTAAATATACTTAGTATCCTTTTAAAACAATTACACATGTTGCTTGGTATGTTTTGTGTCGATGATTCTTTGTGTGAAATAGCAATTCTCTATTATAAATAGTAAGTTTGTGATTAGATAAAAGTATAAAATTATATTTCTAGTGTTAGGGCATAGTCAATTTGTTTTAAAAAAAAACTTTTACATTTTCAACCAAAAGTTACACAATCATGATAGAAATATTAAAAAAGAAAGAAAAAAACTTCTAGAATTAAGTGACCCGATGGCAGAAGCAGAGGATTTCACAGTGAAGAATATTAGTATTATTAGTACTTTACCAATGAGAATTTCCACAAGACCTCCAAACCAAAAAGCTACTGATATTATTATTAATTCATGATAATTGAGATTATGTGGTACTGATACCATCAAGTTGAGACTTGCGAACATTGGCTATTTGCATACGTGCCAAAAGAGCACTTGAAGGTGAGTTGATTGATTAGTTTACTTGATTTCTAAAAATATTCTTGGAATTTTAGGCAAGAAATCTCCATTCCTGGTTCGTGGATGCAAAACTGCTTGGTTATCCAAAATAAAGATAAAAGACAAAAAAAAGGAGCAAGTTGTGAGTTTAAGTGTAAAAGAGCAAAACTCGAGTCATGACTCATGACCATATTTCTTGTCATTAAAGTCACTGTTCTTGTGCATTATCAAATTCAAAAGATCACTCACCAAAAAATTCAAAAGATCAATTACTTAAAACAGAGCATATTATAGAAACGTCTATTAGTAATTATTAATAAATCAATTATTAATATTGTGACTAATTTTAAAAATTGTTATATTTTATATACACTTACTTTTATCATAATCTTCCACCATTAATATTTTAATCTACAGTCATCAACCTTGTAATGTTGAGTAATGGATGCTACAGAGTACATAATAAATATCGTCATTAATGTCAGATTTTACTTTGTTCTTGTTCTGTTCATTAGAACAATGCTTCATTGCCTTTACATCATATATGTATATTTTTCAAGATGAAATTAATAGGAATATCTTAGCGTGAAATAATTTTTTATGATTTTTAATGGTGACTAATTTACAATTTATCAAAAAAATTTAAATACATTTATCTTTTATTAAGTGAGCAAATTGACTAAGACATTGCTTACATCTTTTGACTATGGAGACCATATTTCATTAATGGTACTAGACGAAAATTAACAAATGGATGAATTTGTCACATTTTTTTTACTTTCAAAAATTAAAATTTGAATTTCTATCTTTTGGGAATGAATTTTTCGATACTCTATATATTCAATGATAAAAATGTCTATTTATCTATATAAATTTTACTCTTTCCTTTCCACAATCAATCAAATAATCACACAATTTACAACCAATTGATGAGATTGTGTCATGTAGTAGCACTTTTATTCTACTAATATACAATCAAGTAGACATGTGATGGTATCCAAGAAAAGGATAAAAAATGTAGATTATCTTCAAAGTTGCACCTAACGTTAGGAGTGTAATTGTGTAAAGACAAAATTGTTCAAAATAAAAAGGAAACTCAAATTTTTTTTTTATCTGGTAGCATATAAAGAAACAGTATGAAAAAAAATGTATAAGCTAGAACTATGATAGTATCACTTACTCAAGAAGTGTCATCATAGAGCTGGCTGGTGGCTAATGTCCTACTTTATAAAGGCAATTACTTAGTAGTTCCATCTAAGCACCAAATTTCTCACTTTATAATTTCTTTTCCAATTTGGTTTAGTTGTTTACCGGTCAAATTTATTTCAAGTGAAATCTCAGCATTGTGGCCTCTAAAGTCTAAATCATAATAGTGCCACCCAAGATCAACTAATTGACCAAACCCCCATAATAAAATACAATGAAATAAAAATACAACAATTGCATGAAACGGATCATATTTCATTTATTACAAATTTAATGAGTGTGATTCAAAGTTTTCCATAAAGAACCAAAAGACCTGCCTCAGCTAGATACCTTGAGTCACGGCCAACTAAGCCAAATTAATTTATCAGCCAAGAATAAAATAAGGGATCTGCTTGCTTTTTCTCTTTTCTCAATTCATCTTTACAGATTTCCCAAAAACGGAAATGGGAACTTCATGAAAAATTAGATTCAATCCCCAGGCTATTGTGGCCATTAACTTTTTTCGATTCACCTTAGTAGTAATATCTACTAGTTATGAAGATATATGTGAAAAGCTGGAAACAGCCTCAAACAGCAACAACAGGAAGATAAAATGATTAGAGGCAGAGAAGTTTTCTTTTTGCCAAAAGAAAAATAAAGAAAGAAAACATAAAAAAAGGAGAAAAGTTATGGAACATCTTATAGCATGTTGCGATAGCTACTAGAATTGATTCTGACACTCAAAATCATGGTGAGAAATTAAAAAAAGTTGAAACAACTATTTGTTGTTTTAACTTTCAAACGTGATTTTCTAATTGATTTTGAGAAATTGAATATAATCCAAACAGCATGCTATTAATTGTGTTGGTGAGAGAGAGAGAAAAAAATAAAGAAATGAAAGAAACATGAAGGAAACATATTCCTCTTCCTGAACTGTACAATGCTGGTGGACAGAAGTGGAAGTTACTTTTCTAACATTAAAAATATGCAGCTTTGATCAACTTCCTGTGAGAATGACTTGGTTTATTTAATATTCACAAGCAATGAATGATATAACAGTTACTTAGTAGTATTTTGATTGGAAGCTGAAACAGAGCCCACTAAAACACGCATGCTTCCAACTCTTCTGCATATCTCCACAACACAGAAAAAAGTAAAAGATGCACCAAACACCCAATAAAGCCCAGAAATTCTCCTAGTAATTTTTTTTTATATATATAAAAAAGCAGAGAAATTTTAAATAAAGTAAGCTTAAAAAGTTCAGTTCCTCTGTTTATGGATATTTCATCTTACTCTAACTCCAACTCCAACTTCAAAACTAATAACAATCATGAAGAACCAAATTTGATAAGAATTGTGAAATTATTGAGATAAATATCAACTATAGAGTAACCATATTGTAAGTTATGTAATTACTCAAATAGCTGAACAAATCTAAAATTGCAAGTAAATAACCGAACCAAAATTTTTGTACCTTCGAATCACAGGGCCTAAGAAAAAAAAAGATCCAAATAAGTTTCAGAAGAAGAACTTCACAGTTTAACAAACTCTGCATCCGAAACAGCTGAGTCGTCGAATTGGCTAACATCCCCCTCCTCCTCTTCATCATCATCCATTGGAGCAGGGAGATTGAGATCTATCAAACTATCTCCAACAACTCTAGTAGTATTAGAAGCTGTTCTAACCGAAACGGTTGCAACAGAGTTTCTAACAGAAACCGTTGCGATTGTGGTCGCGGTTGTTGTTGCAGCAGTTGAAGAACCAATCATATGTGTTCTCTTGTGTCCTCCGAGAGCCTGACCGGAAGCAAATACTCTAAAACAAACAGGACATTCGTGAATTTTCTTCTCCACGACAACAACGTGCTGAACTTCGAGTTGTTCAGCTTTGTTGTTGTTGTTGTTGTTATTGTTTTCGCAGTTGTTGAGCTTGATCTTCTTGTGACTAGCGCGATGGCCTCCAAGAGCTTGATAAGATCGAAACACCTTTTCACACGTCTCGCATTTGTATCTCCCTTGCACCTTGTTACTCTTCTTAACAGATTTAAGTTCCTCTTCGGATTCGTAACCTTCTTCATCTTCCTCCTCTTCATCTTCGTCTTCCTCGTCTTCATAATCATCGTTATATTCTGCTACCTCGACCTTGTTATCATACAATAACTTGTTATTTTCCTTCCACTTGTCGCGAGACAACATCATGAGACAGAATGCAATGTCTTCCTCCGTCGTGGTGTCCGAAACCGAACTTGCGGATTCGTTGTTGTTCTTGTTTACGGCCTCAAAAACTTTCATCATCTTTTTTTCTGATTCATCGGAATCACCGCCACCGCCACTGCCACCGCCGCCGCCACCGAGTTGTTGCCACGCTCTCTTGGATCGTCTCCGAGTCGGATTCCTCGACGACTCGGTCTCGCTCTCCCTGTCCTGCAGGATCACGGAAGAAATTTCTGCTGCTGCGAACGAGAATTCAGGATCTGCGAAACGAAAGTTTTTCTTGGGATTCTCTCTGAGACCGTAGAAAGAAGATGAAGACTGCGAAGGAGATGACTCGGCCTCGAAGCTGAGTTGAATCGGCACGAACTCGCTCTGTTTCGGAGGAACAGGTAGGTTCATCATGTGAGATCGCATGTGACCTCCCAACGCTCTTCCATTCGCGAAACTCCGCAAGCAAAGCTTGCACTTGTGCTTCTCCATGAATGGAAAAAAAAAAAAAAAAAAAAAAAACACAGAACAATACACGAAAACACAAAAACACAAAAACACACTTGTGTTGTTGTGTTTGTGTTTAGTTTAGCCTATGTTGTTGTTCTTGTTGTGTATAAAAGGAGGAGTAGATGCAAACTGCAACGAAGTGTTGCGAGAGGATGTGGAATTGTGTATGGAGTGGGATAAATATAAGCTTTTCTTTTTTTCAAAAGAGGAGAAAAAAAAAAAAAAGAAATTTAAACCTGGATTTTGTTTTTATTTTGCTTTATTTATCTCTTTTTTTGGAATATTTTCAATTTGTTACCTTTTCCGGGCAATGAATTGAAGTTTTTTTTTTTTTTTTTTTTTTTTTAATTTGTAAAGACAGGTAACATGCGAGGCTTGCTTCTTTTCTGTATTTACTTTTCTTTTTTGCCTTGGACTTTTTTAAAATTTCCTTAAATGCCCTTGGGGATTGGATTGGGAATTTCGGATGCTGTTATATGAAAAAAAAAATATGAAGAATCGGATTTTCGGGATTGGATATCTCGAAATTAAATTTTCAATTTTATATCATATTTGGAGAAAGTGATTGGGTCAGGGGAGGGGAAATAAGAATGGAAAATTCTACGAAGAAGAGTATATTTGAATACAAGATTAAAATTGATTTTAAGAGTTTATTTATTGAAATAAGTATTATATCTTTAATAGAAAAACACTTCGTATCTGATTTGTACGTAAACAAGTCCAAAATCGCATTTGTTTTGCATTGTGAACGGGTTGCTTGCTTGTCCAAGTCAAGAAAAATAAAACTGCTGGGGCTTGTTTGCTGTAACGAAGAAGCTTTTTATTTTTAATTGAGGGCAGAAAAAACTGATGGTTAATATCACTTGACTGTGATGTAAAATTCATGAGACATCATAACTATCAAATTGATGCTTGACACGTAACTCACATTACCTACCTGTCTTTTCTGTAGGTAACCACTGGTTAATGCCATGGTAATTTAGGAAAATGACCTTAATAAAAAAAAAAAACAAAAAACGAATGCATGTTTTTCTCTCTCTTCATTTTCTATTTAATTTTTCAGTTTTGATTCTGTGATCTGTTACTACTTACTTTTTAACTTTCGCATGCTTGATGGTCCTTTACTCGGTTTCTACTTGAAAATATTAATTAGCTATAAAAAAGGTGTAGATAATAAAATTAATTAAAGAGGGATTTGTGTTTTTTTCAGAGGGAAGGATTTGTTATAATAACAGAAAGATTAAGAATTGAGATTTGATCATGCTGGGACCTTATAGATAACTGATACTATCATAATGCTGTTACCTAAATATAACATCTATCGCGTGACATGTTAAATTTTGAATATGGGATTAAATGGTAGTTATGAGGGTAGGATTCGAATTAAATTTTGAAAATTAGTAAACTTTTGTGCATGTGATTTTGTTGTGTTTTTTTTTTTTAGTTTTATTTTTTAATTTGGGCATGTAAAATGATAATGGTTTTTTCCCCTTTGATTTTGGATCTTGGTTGAACGTGTGATGGGAATGAAGGGTGGGGAAATGAATAGGAAATTTAACTGCCCAACCTTTGAGGATGGAGTCTTGTGTGCGATTGGGGAGTAAATGCCGTTTAGTTAGGGTTTGGTAGACCCAGTCCTTCATGCTACTCCTAGTGCTTCCCCACACACGTATATTAACATATCACAATATCACAATATCACAATATCACATACACAAAACCTCTGCTTTCTTCCAAAGGACACCGTCCAATTTTTTTTTCCCTTCAGCCAATTGCAACTTGTTTTAAAATACACCTTAATTAGTCATGGGTCATTAAGGTAAAGGGGTGCCGTATGTATTGTATCTAACCTTTTGCTCTTTTTCAAAGGAAAATACTTAACTCTTTTTTTTTTCTGAATAAAATACTTAACTCTATAAGAACCTTTATATATATATATATATATATATATATATATATATATATATATATATATAAGAAAAAAAGTTAGTTGAATAATCGATATTTACTCATGGATAATGAGTATGGGGGTTGTTATTGGCCTCAATACTAGCCCCTATCATCTTTTGAAATTTTCAAAATATCCTTCCGCAAGAACGATGTATAATGAAAATACACTTTCGAATGTATTATTGTGTGACTAAGTTTGGGATTTGGGATTAACAAAGAATGTACAAGGAAAGCATGATTATGTTGCTGAGTGTACAACAAATTTATCCTTCTGTTGTATATTTTTTTTTTCATTGTTTGCCGGCCAGATAGAAATAACTTAGTAATTAATTTCATATTTTTCAATTCAACCGAATTATAATTTCATTGTGTTGCAATTTATGTTGTGTTACAATTTTTATAATAAAAATAAATTGTGATTCCATTGTTTTATAATTTGTGTCACACATCAAAATCGTGATTATGATATATTATATACATTGCAAATGGGGAAGAGTGGGTACCAATTTGGAGGAAAGGAGGCAAATGGCATTTTGATATTTGCATATTGATAGTAGGGACCAAAAATAATTTTGGAGGGTCCAATATTAGTTCCCCTGAAATAATTTTCATTAAGTATGGGAGTAAGGATGTGTTTGACCCAATTTATTTATGGCTTAAAAGTTACTTTTAAGTTAAAGTTAAAAATCATGTAAAAAAAAGTTAAAAAAAAAGGATAAGTTATTTATCAAATTTTATTTTATTTTAGCTTAAAATCTGTTTTTAAGTTAAAAGTTGTTTGGTAATTTTTTTGAAAATATATTTTTATTTTAAGTTAGTTATCTCGTCTAATAAAAATATATTTATAAAATAAGAAATATTGTGCAAAATTAATTTAATTTACATATTTTAATGATTATAAAAGTAAATAAAAATATTAAAGTACAAGTATTTAAAATTTAATTTATTTTAATGATGATTTAACAATATATGTTAATTACAAATGATAAAATATTTAAGTTATTATATATTGTTAAATAGTAAATTATTTATTTTAAAAATGTATTAAAATTTTAGTTTATTTTAGTGATGATTTGAAATACTATACATTAATCACAAATGATAAAAATTTAAGTTTTTTTGGTACAGAAAAAATTTATTATATACTGTTCAATAATATTTTAAAAGAAATTTTAAAAAGTAGATATAATTCAATAATATCAAATCACGCTAAAAATTTTAAATAAATAAGAATAGGACCAATAAGAAGAATTATGGAAGAAGCAGTATTGTGGCAAAAAAATTTAAATAATGTTATTTTAATAAGAAATTACCAAAATAATGCGTTTTCAAATGTTATTACGAATCTGCTGTTGTCATTTACGCCTGAGCCGAGCGTGTTGAATCACGTCCTGTGTCGACGTGATCAGAAAGCATTCACGTGCATGCCAGACGTGTTAAGTTACGTCAATGGCAGACGTGATCAGTGCTGAATCACGTCCTGCAGGGACGCAAGCTGTGCTCCATTCACGTCCTGCAGGGACGTGTTTAGTCTCCATTTACGTCCTGCAGGGACGTGATCGACTTCCATTCGCGCCACCCAGGGACGTGTTTCAGCTCCCTTCTATATAACCCACAACCCCCCCCCCCCCCCCC
>PYAF01000441.1:5835-18346 GCA_007407185.1 Glycine tomentella
TGGGGATGAATTCCCGCATGGTTGCACACCACACTCCGGGGGAGTGATGGTCATGATTCATGATGCATGCATTTGGTTGTTGCATTAATTAAAGTGATATGCATGTACTTGAGATTGATTATGCTATTATCTGGGCGTTGAGGGTTCTCCGCCATATGTTCTGGGCATTGAGGGGTCTCTGCCCTGTGACTTAAGCGTTAAGGGTTCTCCGCTAGGCATTGAGGGTTCTCTGCCATGTGATTTAGGCGTTGATGAGATCTGCCATGTTTGTATGATGGATATGTTGCTATGAGGGCCAGTGGGCCATTTGGTTGTGTGATTGCCTTGTGTGTGCATTGTGGATAGTAGGCCAGGGTGGGAATGATTTCCCATGGACCCTGAGCTTACTGAGATATGTATCTCACCCCGTGTGGAGATTTATGATTTCAGGTGACTCTTCTGGACGAAGAGAGCAGTCTCAGGGCAGGAGGCCCGAGTAGAGACGCTTCTGCTTGACTGAGAAGCAGTAGATGGATCTTGAAGGCTCAGATTTGTTTTGATCATATTTTGTACCCTTGATAAGGGATGGTGTATGTGTACACCTGATACATGTATAGTTATGTATACCCTCGTTGAGGGCGGATATTCTTTTGTATCACCACGATGTGGTGTGGACTGTGATGTATTTATATTGTACAGAACTATTTATGATATATATATATATATGAGACTCTTCCCTGAGTATTTTTGTTGTATATTTGGTTATCTGCCTGTATGTTCAAGTTATCTGTCTTTATGTTGTACGATATGAAAAGAAACTGGATCAGCAGGGGTGTGAAATATAGACTTTGTGTGTGTGTATTCAATGAGTTATGTTTATTCCATACATAATGAATCAAGAAAACGATTTTGTGCTTCCGCTGAGGTTTTAAAATCATATTTTAAGCGCTAAACTGATATTATTAATGATAACACGTCGGAGGCCTACGGGGTGTTACATACCTCTTTTCTACGTCTATCATTTCATCCCATTCTTTGGGAATCATTTCATTACCAACAGTTTTGATTGGAACCAAAGGACCTTTTTCTATTATATTTCATGCACCAGAGTCATTTGATTGAATGTATATCTGCATTTTGTTTTTCCAAAAACTGAAGTGTTCTCCCTCAAACATCGGAGGACGAATAAGGGAGGCATCCTCTGTAACAACCCACATCATCGCTACGATATCACTAACTCTTAATCGTGCCAATTTTGAATTTTAATGAAAACTCCATTAATTTGATTATGAAAATAATAGTAAATTTTTTCGCGATAATACAACTATCATACACACGATACAATCACATAATTGAATATATACATACATACATAAATACATACATATCATACATATATATATATATATCGAATCAGAGCATATCATTCACATATCAATACTTAATTCATTTTTACATGTAATTGCACCTGGAATCTTACATATCTAACAATAGAATTCAAGGACTAACTAAGAAAGAGTTGATTAACAAAACACAATTCTTTCCCAAAAAGAACTTCAACGTCATCACATCAGCTTGGCGTCTCCAACCAAAAAGAATCCCCTCCAGAGTCACCTAATGATGCTCATCTGCTCACACGAACGAAGGTTCGCGATCATCACAGGTACCAACCACACTGTACAACAAATGCAAGGGTGAGTTTATTATATAAAACCACAAGGAACAACAATAACAACCATAATTATTACCAGAACTCCTACACACTCGACAAAACCAGTCATCCAATTCATTTCACAAATCAAACAATCATGGTCAGAATGATGCATGCTCCTGATTTCACTCTCACCATGCAATGTGGTACCATATCCAAGGAAATAGCCTCTCACAAGAAAATGATTCATTGCCTATCAGGGTCACCTTGTCGTGCACTGGCCATTTCCCCCCACGGTGATCAACCAATGGCGCACGAGAATTCCAAACTTGATGGCCAAGTACCTGCATTTTCAACCCAAAGAAACCCACAAGTACGCACATGCCTTCATTCTATTTCCATCAATGCAATATGAAGTATGAAACATGGGCATCATTAATGCATGACCTGGCTAGGAACACATCCTTCCTCGCAAGGGTAACCCATCATGCACCCCCATGTACATACATAATACACCAATATGGGCTCACCGATGCACTGACCGTCTCGCAAGGGTAACCAATTGCTCACTGCATCCCACGTGGACATATACAACATACAACCATGGGCACCATCAATGCATGACCTGGCTAGGAACACATCCTTCCTCGCAAGGGTAACCCATCATGCACCCCCATGGGTATCCATGTATATCCACATCACACAATGACATTGTTCACATCAACATTATCTCTCATCAATGTCATTATCAACATCAACATCACATCATCTCAATATCATCATCATACATATCAAAGTCACCTTATTTCAACATCATCAACTATATTAACATTATTGCATTTGTACATAATCAAACACATCATCATTATCTCATTCAATCATCTCCAACACATCAATAACATCTCAATTTCCATATCATCAACAACATTTATAATAGATACACCACATCCCATTAGTTAAAACATCGTTTATCTTGAAAATGAGTGCACACAAGAACAAACACACATCAATCATAAATTCATCGCATCCCATTAGTTAAAAACTTAGTTTTTCTTGAAAACTAGCACACAACAGGGACAGACAGATATCCTCAAAGTTGAACTCCCTGGCCCCCAACTATGGTACCAAAACTATAACCAAATAATAAACTCCCTATACCTAACTAGGGGTTCTCCCTGTTACATTCTAGCGGTGTTGTTTCGTGACCCTTCGAATACACGTGCTTGTCCAAACACAGAGCTCTATATACTAAATCCAAGACAATTTAGTATAGATTTCGAAGACAAGGTCAAAGTTAATAGTTGGTGTCAAATACCCACTCAAATAAAAAAAGAAGCTAAAATGGTGTTTTGGGAGTCCACGTCAAAAGACATCATTTTGAAATTCCAATCACACCAACATGACTGAGGTTCAACATGGATCACATAAATGACATTAATTTCATAAAAAGGAGACTTTTACAACATCTCATTTTCAAAGGGTTTTCAAAGGAAGTGTAAGACCTCCAACAACGGTATCCAAAACACAAGAGACACTAAGAAAAGGCTTAAACTAGATAGGAGAAGACAAAGAAACCAAGATCACCTTAAGGAAACCAAGAAAGAAGGATTTGGAGGCTCTGTTCTCCACCGAGAATTCAAGAGGAGTTTCAAAGATTCCGCTTCGATTAAGAGGTTCTTCTCTATGTTGTGGTCTCGTGGCAAGCAACGGTGGCCCATGGTGGTCGATGGTGGTTGTGGGTGGTGGAGGAGAGAGTTCCTAAGGTTTTTGGGTGAGTTTAGAGAGAGAAAGAGAGAGAAAATCGTGTTTTTGCATTGCTGGTGCATATTTATAACCCGAGTGTCTCGCTCAGTGCGCCCTTCCTTGCTTAGCGCAATTTCCTTTCTATCTAGAAATATCTGGGAATTGCGCTCAGCGTGACAACATGTCTCACTCAGCACGCTAGTCTCGCTCAGCGAACTACTCGCGCTTATCGCGACATCAAAAGTCTTTATTTTGAAGATCCGAATGGTCAAAATATGAAGAGATGAGTTGTGAAGCCGCTGTCCAAATTTTGAGGACGCTCCAACGATTAACGAATCCGGAATGGTAGTTTTACCGAAGTAGGTTATGGGTCAAACTATCACTCTCGCATTACACACATAAATCAAACAAACTTTGGACAACTTACCTTTCATGCAAAGCAATTGCATCAGGGTAATATGCAAAACAATGCAACCAAACTAAATCAATCAAATAATCAAACACAACAATTACATCAAAAGTCTATTTTTAGTTATCGAAATTTCAGGGTGTTATCCCTCCTTGAAGGTGATTTGTGTGGTATTCACTTTTTTGAAAAAATATAGTGATCTTTAGTAACATACAAGAACATGCTCTTGATACCAATTGAAAACAGTATGAACAACACACAAGAACAAAGAGGCGGGTGAATTAGTTGATCTTGAGTTTAACAATGTGTGTGAATCTGGTTTGGAGTTGAGATATGTTTTCAGTTGTGTTCATCTTGAACATCTCATACTCATGAATCAAGGCATGTTTCCTTGATCTTTTAAATTCATTTGTTCCTTCATGAGTAATAATTTCAATCATTTCCCACATCTCCTTAGCACTCTTGCACCTGACAGTCCTAAAAAATTCATCAAACGATAATGTACAGGTTATCATATTATTTGCTTTGAAATTGTATTGAACTACCCTCTTTTCTATGTTTGTCATTTCATCCCATTCTTTGGGAATCATTTCATTCTCAATAGTTTTGATTTGAATCAAAGGACTTTTTTCTATTGCATGCCATGCACCAGGGTGATTTGATTGAATGAAACTCTGCATTTTGTTTTTCCAAAAGCTGAAGTGTTCTCCCTCAAACATCAGAGGACGATTGAGGGAGGCACACTCCTTGAAGGTAATTTGAAAAAATAGTGATCTTGAGTAACACATAAGAACTCGCTCTTGAAACCAATTGAAAACAATATGAACAACACCCAAGAACCAAGAGGGGGGTGAATTGGTTGATCTTGGACAATTTAAAAATTCTTAAACAATTAGAGTTAACAAGATCGTATCGCAAAACAATCCAAGAAATCTTTCAACCAACCAAACACCACTAATCAAAGAATGCAATCAAAAACTTTTTCTATTGATTGTGAAATGCAGCACCAATGAATGACAAGTTATAACAACAACAAAAGATAAAGATGAGGTAGTCAATACAAGGATTTATACTGGTTCGCTTCTTAACCTAAAAAAGCTACATCCAGTTCTTCTAACCAAAAAGTTAGAGTTCCACTAATAAAAATCTTTTTCTTACAATCTTTTTACAACATCTCTCAATCACACCTAGATCAAGAACGAGACTTCTTACTCACATAGAATCTTTGTGATCAAGTAGAGAAAACCTATCTCTACTCTTACCTCTAGAAACACCTATTCTAGAAAAGCCTTAAGAAAAACTATTGTTATAGCTACACACAAAATGAAAGTCAAAATATCTTACAAACAAGTTGTATGAAAGGAAAAACCACCTGATGATCCAAAAATGATGCATGCAAAAGATTACCAGACATGAATCAATGGTGAAAGAAACAACTTCAGAACTTTCCTTCCAAAACTTCTTTTGAAACTTGCCCAAAAAGAAATCCTCTTTAGAAATCTTGAAGCTTGAGGATTTGTGGGTCTAACATAGTTTAGTACTTGGAATCTTTTCTTACTATAGAAAGCTTATGAAAATACTTTGATAATTCGTTGTGTCTTTTCAAAACATGTAACGCCCTAAAATTTCGGTAACTAGAAATAGATGTTTGATGTATTTATTATGTTATTTGATTGTTTGATAAGTTTAGATTAGTTGAATTTTTGTGCAAATTACCCTTGTGCAATTTCTTGGTGTGGACGTTAATTTATGTGGAGTTTGTTTGAGCTGCGTTGAAAATGAGTGATCCTAAGTTTGACCCAAAACCTGTTTTGATAAAATCACAATTATAGATTTATTAACCGTTGGATCGTCTTCCAATTTTAAAGGTAGATCCCCAACCCACATATTCAAAGTTTTACCGGATGTAGTGAGATATCCTTTGAAGAGTAAGATATTAGTTTTATCGTCTTCCAATTTTAAAGGTAGATCGTCTTCCTAAGTTTGAAATATCCTTTGAAGAGTGAGATATTAGTTTTTCACATATGTAGTGAAATTTCAAAATTGGGTCAGCTTGCCCGGATGAGCCAAAATTCGCCTGGGCGGGTAATGTCGATTATAAATTCGCACCAGCAGCGCAAAAGCACGAAAAAACCACCTTCTTCTTCCAACACAGCCACCTAACCCCTCCCCACTCCTCCTCCATCACCCACGGCCACTGGTGACCACCATGAGCCGCGTTTCTTGTTGTTAAACCACTGCACGAAGAGGAACACTTTAATCGGAGCGAAATCTTCAAAACTCAACAAAGGATTTGGTAGAGAATGGAGCCTTTAGTCCTTCTTTCTTGGTTTCTTTGAGGTAACCATGGTTTCCTTGTCTTCTCTTAGCTAGTTTGAAGCCTATCTTGATATCTCTTGTGATTTTGGTACCGTTATTTGGTGTTTTCACACTTCCTTTGAAACCCTTTGAAAATGAGACATTGTAAAAGTTTCCTTTTTATAAAATTGATGTCATTTTTGTGACCTTCGTTTAGCCCTGGTCATGTTGGTGTGATCGGAATTTCAAAATGATATCTCTTTGATGTGGACTCCCAAAATACCATTTTAGCCCCTTTTAAATTTGAGTGGGTATTTGACCCCAAATAACTCCGTCTGTGTGTGTGGTTGCATGCATGGCCTGTTACAAGCCAGGATAAAGGAGGAGGGTTGACATTAGGGATTGCGAACTGGTTGTAAAAAACCAACTATTCTTTTATGTGATGAACCCTTATGATATTTCGTTGGGGTATTCCCTTCATAGCGACGCGTCACATCAGGCCCCGGGTGTATATAAAAATGAGCTAGCGTCCTTGCCACAAGGCAAGGTGCTACATCGATCCTGGGATGTAGTGATAAGTGAGCTAGGGTCCATGCCGAAAGGCAAGGCGCCACGTCTTCACCCGGATTTGGTGACAAGAAGGAAAAGGTCCCAACACGCAGATGGGCGAGCGTGGAGGGCAAACACCGCCCAAGGATTTAGGTTGAAATTGGGAAGCTGGAACATAGGAACATTAACGGCTAAATTTAGGGAGTTAGCAGATGTTTTTGCCAAAAGGAAAGTGAATATTGTTTGCTTGCAAGAATCTAAGTGGGTTGGAGAAAAGGCCAAGGAAGTGGAGGGCACTAGTTTCAAGTTGTGGTATACAGGTACTATCAAGAGTCACAATGGGGTTGAAATTATGGTCGATAGAAGTTTCAAAGATAAAGTTATTGATGTCAAAAGGAAAGGCGATAGGATTATGATGATTAAGCTTGTAGTGGGGGATCTAATCTTAAATATCCTTAGTGTGTATGCACCCCAAGGTGGACAATTATCAAATGAAAAGGGAATACTTGGAGGAGATCCTGAGAGGAATCCCACGAGAGGAGAAGATTTTCTTAGGGGGAGATCTAAATGGTAATGTTGGTTAAAACAGTGGAGGTTTTGATAGAATTCATGGTGGTTTGGCAATGGGACGAGAAATGAGGTTGGATAAGATGTTTTGAACATTGTGCTAGCCTGTGATTTGATGCTAGTAAACACTTTTTTCCGGAAAACCAAGTCTCATCTTATCATGTATCATAATGGCCAAAATTGTAGTCAAATTGATTTCTTTATGGCTAGACGGAAAGATAGAAATTCGTGTATTGACTGCAAGGTCTACCCTGGAGAATGTGTGGCGACACAACATAAGTTAGTAGTTCTAGATGTTAGGTTCAACAAAGTTCTTAATTTGAGGAAGAAGGCTCAAAACCCAAGGATAAGATGGTGGAAACTAAAGGAGGAGAAACATATAGAGTTTAAGGAAACATGTTACGTGAAGGACCGTGGGAGTTTAATGGAGAAGTTAATGAAATATGGAATAAGATGGCAATGTGTGTTCAAAATGTGGGAAGGAGAGTGCTAGGTGAAAGTAAAGGAAACAAAGTTCTTACAAAGGAAACATGGTGGTGGAATGGAGGGTGCAAGAGGTTATTAAACAGAAGTAACAAGGAAAAATGCAAAGAAAGTAGTACGGGAAGCTAGATGCAAAGTTTTTGACGATTTATATAAAAATCTTGGGAGCAAAGATGGGGAGAAAGGTATTTACAAACTTGCAAAAATGAGAGATAAGAAGAGTAAAGACCTCACCCAAGTTAGATGTATCAAGGATGAAATTCAAAAACTTTTGGTAAGGGATGAAGATGTAAGCGAAAGATGGCTAAACTACTTTAACAAACTTTTTAATGGGAATGGTGACAAGAGTTGTTTGATATAGGGGAAGCATCATGAAGAATGGAAGACTTTGATTCAAGATTGGTTTTGAGCTTTCAACATGCTTGGATGTCTTGAAGTTGTAATTGATTCAAGTGTAAGAGAAAGGCTAATCTGATGATCCATGCATTTCATTCACTCATTCATTCATAAACTTAAATGGTTTTCATAGAGAATAACAAAGCTTTTATATTTTTTTAAAAGTTTTAAACTAAGTGAAAGGTTTTAAGAAATATGCTATTTTCATTGGTTTAATCGATTACCTTACTAATATAATCGATTATTATGTTCTTCGTTCAATCTGAAAAATCTTTATGAACATTGTAATCGATTACCCATTGGAATAATCGATTATTTGGCCTTTGTTTACAACAAAACTGCTTTGTTAATGATTTTAATCAATTACTTAAGTGTTGTAATCGATTACATAGTTAATCATGGATTATAAGCCATACTGGGATAATCGATTACCATTATCCGTAATCGATTACATAGGCTATGATACAATCCTAAAACCAAGGCAAGTGAAGGAAGACTTGGAATTATACATGGAAGCACTTCCTTTGGTGATTAAAAGGCCAATGACAAGGGCTAGGGCTCAAACACTCCTAGATCATATACAATCAAGCTTGTATCTCTTGGAGAATCATGAAGAAGGCTACAAAATATTGAGCTTATAGGTGCAAATTCTGACATTACCACAAACCACTTGGTTCTTTCACTCCTTGCTGGCGGAGCTGTTGTAATCGATTATGAGTAGCCTATAATCGATTAAATACTTTGTATAAATGTAAGATTTGTAAATAGCTCTATTGTAATCGATTATTCCATCTTGTAATCGATTACATGAAAGTGGGAGTTCCTGTGATAATCGATTATTTGATGAAATAATCGATTATTTTGTTCACAAATCAGCTTCTAGGCCTGATATGAACAAATAATCAATTACCAAGATCTAGTAATTGATTATTTGATTCAAAATAATTGATTACCATTACAAAATAATCGATTAAAGTCGTTCTTTCTGCAAAAGCGCTATTTTTAGTTTTTAAAAGCTATTTTTAGAAGCTTGTCTTGGAAGCTACATTTGGATTTCATTTAGGATGCATTTACATTTCATTTAGCTTGTAGTTTCGTGGTCTACATAAACCACATCACAACAGATTGTAAGGACTTTTGGTTGAATGAAATTAGATTGCACCTTGTGTGTGAGAGGTTGAGAGTTATTTGTTGATTCAAGTGAAGCCAAGCATCAAGGAATGAAGATCAAGCTTCAAGGTTTTGGACTTTTAAACATGCTCAAAGGAAATGTTCAAAGGAAAGCTTGGAGAATCAATTTGATAAATTGTAAAAGGAAGTATATGATCTGATAATCCAAGTGTGCACATCATGCATCAATCATTCATTTAGGATCGTTGGATTAATTGATTAAGTAAAAGCAATTAATTAGAAAGGCACTTAGGAAGTAAAGTTTTTGGAAAAATAAAGTTACATAATTAATAATCGATTACAAGAATAGTGACATCGATTATTTTGTTCTTAGTGCCCTTTAGAAAAACAAAGTATAATCATTGTAATCGATTACATATCAGTTTAATCGATTACTAAGGCTTTTTATGTAAAATGGAACTCTCTGTCTTAATCGATTACATAGAGTTGGTAATCAATTACAAGCCTATGCATATAGACTTAGAAAAATCACAACCGCTCTGTCTTAATCGATTACACATCGTGATAATCGATTACAAAGGATCACATGCATAATAGAAGAATCACAGCTCACTGTCTTAATCGATTACATATCGTATTAATCGATTACTAGCCTCATTTAGAATACATGTCTGACTGGTTTAATCGATTACTTCACGGAATAATCGATTATATTGTTCATAGCCTAAACCCAAAAACTATTAGGAGCATTATAATCAATTACAGTCTTGATTTAATCGATTACAAATGGTAAATAATTGATTACAGGAGCGTGTTTAATCGATTATTTTCAGTTAGAAATCTGTTATAAATAAAACCCACTTCTCTGAAGTTTGTAACTTTTGATAATACGTATTCTGGGCTTTCACAAACATTCTGAGCTTTCATTAGTGAGTTTCTCTGAGTTCTAACCACACTTAGCTTCACAAAATTCATATGGGTTTTTGATTCAAGAAGGTGAAGCCTCATTCATTCAAAGCATAAGGAAAGGACTGCATATGTGTTTGTAATCTGTCATTTAACCTGAGAATCATTCATTGTGCATTCATTCTTGGATTATCAGGTGATATCTTTTCTTATTCTTTGATGTTGTAATCTGTTCTTTGAATTTTGTAAAGACTAATCTATTGTAATTGAGTTTCTTGCAAGTGTGAGATAGTGTTTCTCTAAAAGACAGCTGAGTAGTGTTCTCAGTGTGGGTTTTGGTCTCTAAGGATCTAATAGGGTTTTGGATCTCTGAACTTCATCTAGGGTTGATGAAGAGAGGCTTGTAAATTTGCTTGTAAGGATATTTTTACAATAGTGGAAATCTACTCTAGTGTTGAGTAGAAGAACTGGATGTAGCCTCATAGGGTTTGAGGTGAACCAGTATAAAATCTGTGACTAATTTTTCTTCTCTCCTATTCATCTTTTTATTGCTTTGTTTGTGAATCAATTTCATTGCACAGAAAGTTATACTCTGTTTTCTATTCTTCTTGGAAAAGGAATTTGATTGAATATTGATTCTTGGTTTTGAAACAATTTTGAAAGTGATAAAGATCTTGTGGTAATACTCTGATTTTAAATTTTAATTGGACCAGGTTCAACCAATTCACCCCCCCTCTTGGTTGTGTTGAAGTATTCTTATCATTATCAATTGGCATCAAGAGTTGGTTCTTGTAAGATATTCAAGATCACTTTTTCTTTTCAAAAAGAAACATGAATACTTCACAAATCACCTTTAAGGAGGGTGCCTCTTTAAACAGACTTCCAATGTTTGAAGGGGAACACTTCAGTTTTTGAAAAAATAGAATGAAGATCTTTATTCAATCAAATGACCCAGGAGCATGGAATGCTATTGAGAAGGGTCCCTTTATTCCAAAGAAAATTGTTGCAAATGAGTTGATTCCCAAAGAATGGGATGAGATGACTGAGGCTGAACAAAGAGTAGTCCAATATGATTTTAAAGCTAAAAATATGATCACCTCTACACTTTCCTCTGATGAATTTTTCGGGACTGTGAGATGCACAAGTGCAAAAGAGATGTGGGAGATGCTGGAAATTACTCATGAAGGAACTGAGGAAGTTAGAAGATCAAGGAAGCATGCTTTGATCCATGAGTACGAAATGTTCAAGATGAATTCCAATGAAAGCATCTCTCAGCTGCAAACTAGATTTACACACATTGTAAATCATCTATTAGGTCTTGGAAAGGTCTTTGACACTGAAGAGCTAAACATCAAAATATTGAAGTGCTTAACAAGACCTTGGCAACCAAAAGTTACAGCAATCAAGGAGTCCAAGGATTTGTCGAAAATGTCCATGGCTGCATTGTTTGGTAAGCTTCTTGAATATGAATTAGAAATGTCTCAATTAACATCTTGTGAAAATGCAGAAAAGAAAACAAGAAGCATAGCCTTGAAAGCTGCAACTTTGAAAGCTGAAAAGGAAGAGGAATCAAGTGAAGAGGATGATGAGGACAATGTGAACTTGGTGGTCAAAATGTTCAGCAAATTTCTGAGGAAAAACAAGAATAAGAGATTCACCAAAGGCAACAAAAACAGCAACATCAACAACAACCTCAACAAGAAGATTGACAACAATTTCACATGCTTTGAGTGTGGCAAACTGGGTCACATCAAATCTGAGTGCTCAATCTACTTGAGGAAGCAACAAGGTGAAAGTAAAGTGAAAAAGGAAGGAAAAGGAAAGAGGGCATACATAGCTTGGGAGGATAATGAGTCAACATCTTCAGATTCTTCCACAGAAAATGAAGAAGCTAACATGTGTCTTACCTCCACCATCAATGATGATGATGATGATTTGCTAAATGAGGAAGAAGAGGTAAATTCTAAACTTGACCAAGCTATTCATGCTTTTCAAGAAATGTATGAGGAAGCCCAAAAACTTGCAAGATCAAATAATAAGCTCAAAGGAAATCTTAGATGGCATATTGAGAAAATAACTGATTTGCAAAATGAAATTTGCAACTTGAAGGAAGAGAATGAAAAACTTGTTTCAAGTTACAAATTGAATGGATATGTGTGTGCCACTTCTTCTAGCAATGTTGATAAGTATAACTTGCTTCAAAAAGATTTTGATGAGTATAAAAAGAGTCAAGGTGAAAAATATATGTTGCTTTTAGCCAAAAATAGTGATTTGATTGATCTCTTGAGAAAGCTTTATAAAGGAAAATGTAACTTGGCTGAAATGCTGAGTGTGCAAAAGTATGCTGGAGATACTTCTGGTTTGGGGTATAAACATGGAGCAAAATCATTTGGAAAAAC
>PYAF01000441.1:32933-56441 GCA_007407185.1 Glycine tomentella
GGTGCTCAAGGAGTCCAAGTGGATCAAGAGAAAGTGAAAGCTATCATGGAGTGGCCAACTCCAAAGAATGTGAAAGATGTGAGAAGTTTCCATGGTTTAGCTAGTTTCTATAGGAGATTTGTGAAAGATTTTAGTACTATTGCTTCTCCTTTGAATGATTTAATGAAAAAGACCATGAACTTTTCTTGGGAGCAAGAGCTTGAGATTGCTTTCCAAACATTGAAGGATAAGTTATCTAATGCACCTATTCTTGCATTGCCTAATTTTAATGCTTCCTTTGAATTAGAATGTGATGCATCTAATGTAGGAATTGAGGAGGTTTTAATTCAAGATAAACATCCCTTTGCTTATTTTAGTGAGAAATTAAAGGGTGCATGTTTGAACTATTCCACTTATGATAAAGAATTGTATGCACTTGTGAGAGTTTTGCAAACTTGGCAACATTATCTTTTACCTAAGGAATTTGTGATACATAGTGATCATGAATCTCTTAAATATTTGAAAAGCCAAGGTAAACTCAACAAGAGACATGCTAAATGGGTTGAGTTCATTGAACAATTTCCTTATGTAATTAAACACAAGCAAGAAAAGTTGAATGTAGTGGCGGATGCCCTTTCAAGAAGGCATTGCTTTATTTCTATGCTTGAAACTAAATTGCTTGTCTTTAATCACATAAAGGAGTTGTATGTAAGTGATAATGACTTCTCTAGTATTTTTGCTTTGTGTGCAAAAGGAGCTCATCAAGGATATTTTAGACATGATGTTTTCTTATTCAAAGACAAGAAACTATGCGTTCCTAAAAGTTCTTTGAGAGAACTTTTCATAAGGGAAGCTCATGAAAATAATTTAATGGGTCACTTTGGGGTGGATAAAACTTTGGCTATGTTACATGAACATTTCTTTTGGCCAAAAATGAAGCATGATGTGCATAAATTTATTTCTCAATGCATTGTTTATCATAAAGTTAAATCTAAATTCATGCCTCATGGTTTGTATACACCTTTGCCTATTCCTAGCTCTCCTTGAATTGATATCTCTATGGACTTTGTCCTTCGTCTCCCAAAATCCAAGAGAGGAAAGGATTCTATTTTTGTTGTGGTTGATAGGTTTTCAAGGATGGCACACTTCATACCTTTCCATAAAAGTGATGATGCTTGTGAAGTGGCTAATCTTTTCTTCAAAGAGGTAGTGAGACTACATGGATTACCAAGAAGTATTGTGAGTGATAGAGACACCAAGTTCCTTAGTCATTTTTGGAAAACATTGTGGGGTAAGCTTGGTACTAAACTTTTATTTTCATCAACTTGTCACCCACAAATGGATGGTCAAACTGAAGTGGTAAATAGGACCTTGAGTCAACTTCTTAGATGCTACATCAAAAGTAATTTGAAATCTTGGGAGGAATGTTTACCTCACATAGAATTTGCTTATAATAGAGTAGTTAATAGTACTACTTCTATGTCTCCTTTTGAAGTTGTTTATGGCTTTAATCCTTTAACTCCTCTTGATTTATTGCCATTACCTAACACATCTTCTATGATTAATAGCGATGCTTTGTCTAAAGCTTCTTATGTTAGGAAGATGCATGAACAAGTGAAAGCAAATTTGGAGAGGAAAATGGAAAAATATGCCAAGCAAGCCAATAAGCACAAAAGGCAAATGATACTCAAGGAAGGAGATTTGGTGTGGCTTCATTTGAGAAAAGATAGATTTCCTCATGAAAGGAAATCCAAGCTTCAACAAAGAGGAGATGGGCCTTTTAAGATTTTAGAAAAGATTAACAACAATGCTTATAAACTTGAATTGCCTAATGAATATGGTGTTAGTAATACTTTTAATGTTGGTGATCTTTCCTTGTATGATGCAGGTCCAAGTGAAGAAATAAACTTGAGGACAAGGTCTTTTCAAGAAGGAAGGGATGATACAATCCTAAAACCAAGGCAAGTGAATCAAGACTTGGAATTACACATGGAAGCACTTCCTTTGGTGATTAAAGGGCCAATGACAAGGGCTAGGGCTCAAACACTCCAAGATCATATACAATCAAGTTTGTATCTCTTGGAGAATCATGAAGAAGGCTACAAAATATTGAGCTTATCTGTTGTAATCGATTACGAGTAGCCTGTAATCAATTAAATACTTTGTATAAATGTTAGATTTGTAAATAGCTCTGTTGTAATCGATCATTCCGTCTTGTAATCGATTACATGGAAGTGGGAGTTCCTGTGATAATCAATTAATCCGTCTTGTAATTGATTACATGGAAGTAGGAGTTCCTATGATAATCGATTATTTGGTGAAATAATCGATTATTTTGTTGATGAATCAGCTTTTAGGCCTGATATGAACAAACAATCGATTACCAAGATCAAGTAATCGATTATTTGATTCAAAATAGTCAATTACCATTACAAAATAATCGATTAAAGTTGTTCTTTCTACAGAAGAGCTATTTTTAGTTTTTAAAAGCTGGTTTTAGAAGCTTATCTTGGAAGCTACATTTGGATTTCGTTTAGGATGCATTTACATTTCATTTGGCTTGTAGTTTCGTGGTCTATATAAACCACATCACAATAGATTGTAAGGACTTTTTGGTTGAATGAAATTAGATTGCACCTTGTGTGTGAGAGGTTGAGAGTTATTCTCCCTTGTTCTTAGTGAAGAATTTCTTGTTTCTTATCAATAGCTTCTGAGCTATTGTTGTGATTCTTGCAAGACTTATTGGAATTCCTATTCTATGGTGTCCATCCAAATCCACTTCTAATCTTCTTCCAATGTTCCAATTCTTAAATCACAAAAACCTAAAAGTTGTCCTAAAACAGAGCATTTCATACTCTGTTTTTCTTTCCATTGAAGAATTGATTCCATTGCAAGGAAGATCGGGGCAAACAGGACTTGATTCAGTTTAGGAGTCCATCAGGCTATTTGAGAAAAGTCACTTTCCTGTCTTAATCGATTACCAAATCTTGTAATCGATTACTCGTTCATTTTGAAAATATAAGTCTTCTGCTTTAATCGATTACCAAATCTTTTAATCGATTACATAGTGCATTGTGTTATCCTGAGACTTCTATCTTAATCGATTACAAGTCGAGATAATCAATTATTTTGCTCATTGTTGAAACCCAGAAACATTCTTGAACAATTTAATCGATCACTTGATTATTTTAATCGATTACATAAGCGAATTAATCGATTATCAGGTGCGTTTAATCGATTACAGTTAGTTACAAATTGTGTTATAAATAGGCTTGAAGGCTTAGCTTATTTTCTAACTTTGAGAGATATACCCATTCGTATTTCTGAGCTCACACAAGTCTTCTAAGCTTTCTAAAGTGATTTTCTAAGTGTTTTTATTTCTTGCTTCATTGAAAACATCAATGGGTCTTTGAATGATTCTTGAGCAAGATTCTTTTCAAGATTAAGGAAAAACATGTTCTAAGTTAGTTTGTTTCTCAACCTGATTTGGTAATTCATGTGCATAACATTCATTGGATCATCAGGTTGTCTCTCTCCTTAGTTTTTGTGTGTAAATTTGATTCTGAATTCTTATTGTATTTTGCTATTGTAAAGTAGGTTCTTCTTGCTTGGTTTTAGAGAAGGGTTCTCTAAATCAAGAACAGAGTAGTGTTCTCTGGTTCTTGCTCCTTAGATTTCTATTCTTTATCTAGGGTTGATAAAGGGGAGGTTTTTGTAAAAGCTTGTAAGAACAAAAATTTATAATAGTGGAACTCTAATCTAGTGTTGATTAGAAGAAATTGGATGTAGCTTCAGTTGTGAAGTGAACCAGTATAAATTGCTTGTGTCTTTGATTCTATTTCTCTATCTCTCATCTTATTAATTAGTCTTTGATTCATATTCATTGTTCAACAAGTTCTGTTTTGATCTTTTGATTTCTTGGGCTGAGACATTTGATTGAGTAAAAAGATTTCTTGGTTTTGAAAGTGATAAAGATCCTAAACTCTGATTTGAATAAATTTTAAAATATCAAGGTTTTAACTAATTCACCCCCCTCTTGGTTATTGTGGGTATTCCTATTATTTTCGATTGGTATCAGAGCTGCTTCTTGAGAGTTATTCAAGATCAGTATTTGTTCAAAAAGAAAAATGAATACCTCACAAATAACCTTCAAAGAAGTTGCTTCGCTAAAAATATGATCACCTCTGCACTTTCTTCTGATGAATTTTTTAGAACAGTGGGCAAAAGAAATGTGGGAGATGCTGGAAATTACTCATGAAGGAACTGAAGGAGTTAGAAGATCAAGAAAGCATGCATTGATCCATGAGTATGAGATGTTCAAGATGAACACCACAAAAAGCATTTCTCAGCTACAAACAAGATTCACTCATATTGTCAATCATCTTTTGGGTCTTGGGAAGATCTTTGATACTAAAGAATTAAACATCAAGATCTTGAAGTGTCTCACAAGACCTTCGCAGCCAAAGGTGACAACAATCAAGGAATGTAAAGATCTATCCAAGATGTTCATGGTTGCACTATTTGGTAAGTTACTTGAATATGAGCTCGAAATGACTCAACTAACTTGTGTTGAAGATGCAAAAAAGAAAAATAAAAGTATTGCATTAAAAGATGCATCATCAAAGTTAGAAAAAGTGGAAGATTCAAGTGAAGAGGATGAAGAGGACATCATGAACTTGGTTGTCAAGAAGTTCAGCAAGTTCTTGAGGAAAAACAAGAACAAAAGGTTCACAAAGAACAACAACAACAACAAAATTGACAACAATTTTACTTGCTTTGAATGTGGAAAACCTGGCCACATCAAATCTGAATGTTCAATCTACTTGAAAAAGCAACAAGGGGACAACAAGGTGAGGAAGGAAGGAAAATCTAAAAGAGCCTACATAGCTTGGGAAGATAATGAGTCAACAACATCAGAATCTTCAACTGAAAATGAAGAAGCAAACATGTGTCTCACCTCCACAATCAATGAAGAAAATGATGATCTATCAAGTGATGGAGATGAGGTAAATTCTGAACTTGAACAAGCTATTAATGCTTTCCAAGAAATGCATGAAGAAGCCCAAAAGCATGCAAAATCCAATAACAAGCTCAAAGGAAATCTTAGATGGCATGTTGCAAAAATTACTGAATTGCAAACTGAAATTTGCAACTTGAAAGAAGAAAATGAAAAACTTGTTTCAAGTTACAAAATGAATGGATGTGTATGTGCTTCTTCTTCTACTAATGTTGACAAATATAGCTTGCTGCAAAAAGATTTTGATGATTACAAAAAGAGTCAATGAGAAAAGTACATGTTACTTTTATCCAAAAACAATGATTTAATTGATTTTTTGAGAAAGCTTTACAAAGGAAAATGCAACATGGCTAAAATGTTAAGTGTGCAAAAGTATGCTAGAGATACTTCTGGTTTCGGGTACAAACAAGGCTCAAAATCCTTTGGAAAAACTGTATTTGTGCCTCCAAAATAGAAAAATCAAAAGAAGTTCAAAAACTCAAAGATCAATCAAAATGCCTTCTTGAGAAAATCATCAAAATCCGTAACATGCAACTATTGTATGGAAAAAGGACGTACATCTTACAAATGCTATGCTAGGAGATTCTATGTGCCTAATGGAGATTGCATTTGGGTTCAAAAGAAAAAGAAAGTTGCTAACCCCTATGGACCCAACCTCAATTGGGTACCTTCCTTTATAAATTGATTTGATTTTTGCAGGTATGTCTAAGAGCTAGATCCTCATTATGGTACCTTGATAGTGGATGCTCTAGACATATGACGAGTGACATGTCTATGCTTACAAATCTAACTCTTAAAGATGGAGGATATGTCACTTATGGGGATAATAACAAAGGAAAGATCATTAGAGAAGGCAACATTGGAGATAGCTTCAAAACCAAAATAAAAAATGTTCTTTATGTAGAAGGTTTAAAGCATAATCTCTTAAGCATAAGCCAACTCTGTGATAAAGGATTCAAAGTCTCATTCAATGAGAATTGCTACATGATTTGTGATGGGCAAAGTGGTGAAGTGATTCACATAGGTAAAAGAAAAGGTAACATTTATTTACTTTCAATTGATCATGCATTCTTTCACAACACTTTTTGTCTAATAAGCGAGATTGATGAATCTTGGTTGTGGCATAGAAGAGCTAGTCACATTAACATGCATCATATGAACAAGCTAATTAAAAAGAATTTAGTAATTGGTTTACCAATACTCAAGTTTGAAAAGGACAAACTATGTGATGCTTGTCAAAAGGGGAAACAAACCAAAAATTCTTTTCAATTTCCACCTCTAGACCACTTGAATTACTGCACATTGATTTGTTTAGTCCTTCTAAAACTATGAGTTTAGGTGACAATTATTATGGGCTTGTCATTGTAGATGATTACTCTAGATTTACTTGGACTCTATTTTTGAAATCCAAAAGTGATGCTTTCCTTGCTTTTAGAAAAATGGCCAAACTTGCACAAAATGAAAAAGGTAGCAAAATTATCTCAATAAGAAGTGATCGTGGTGGAGAATTCCAAAATGAACATTTTGAAAATATCTATGAAGAAAATGGAATTAACCACAATTTTTCAGCTCCAAGAACACCTCAACAAAATGGTGTTGTGCAGAGGAAAAACAGATCTCTTGAAGAAGGAGCTAGAACTTTTCTTAATGAGACAAATTTGCCTAGATATTTTTGGGCTGATGCTGTACGTACAGTTTGCTATACTTTGAATAGATTACTTATAAGGCCTATTTTAAAGAAAACTCCTTATGAGCTATACAAAGGTAGAAAACCTAACATTTCTCATTTGAGAGCTTTTGGCTACAAGTGTTTTTTATTAAACAATGGGAAAAAATCACTTGAAAAATTTGATGCTAAAGCTGATGAAGCAATTTTCCTTGGATATCCATTACATAGTAAAGCTTATAGAGTTTTCAACAAAAGAACAATGTGCATGGAAGAATCTATACATGTGATTTGTGATGAGTCTAATCCCTCTAAAGGGGAAAAGAAGTGTGATGTAGATGCAGGTCCTATGGAAGAATTTATTCAGCTTAATGATTCCATAAGTAAAGAGAAAGAAGAACCAAGTGTTGAAATAAAACCATCAACACCTGTTCAAGAGCCTAAAAATTGGAGAACAACAAGAGATCTCTCACCTAACAAAATCATAGGTGAAGTTTCAAAGGGAGTATCTACTAGATCTTCATTAAGAAATCTATGTTGTAATATGGCTTTTGTTTCTCAAATTGAACCTAAGAATATTGATCAAGCCTTACATGATGAACATTGGATGCATGCCATGCATGATGAGTTAAATCAATTCAAGAGAAATGAAATTTGGGAACTTGTTCCTAGACCATCCTCTCTCAAAGCTATTGGCACAAAATGGGTTTTCAGAAATAAACTTGATGAAAGTGAAATCATAGTGAGAAATAAAGCTAGATTGGTTGCTAAAGGTTACAACCAAGAAAAAGGCATTGACTATGAGGAAATTTATGCTCCAGTTGCAAGATTGGAAGCCATTAGGTTATTGCTTGCTTATGCATGTTTAATTGATTTTAAACTTTTTCAAATGGATTTCAAAAGTGCCTTTCCTTATCCTGTTATGGTTTCTAGGTTCATAGATCACTTCAACATTGATGTAACCAATGAGGTTATGGACCACACCAACTCCAGTAACAGCCTCATCCAAAATAAGCATCTTACAAAACTTGGAATGCTGAAGACACCACAAGGATGGATGATGGCAGGCCAACCACCAGTGCCTCAACCTCCTGCTGCTGTTGCTGGTGTTCAAGTGGAAGATTCTGAGGATGAAGGAATGGATCAAAATTAACCTTTATACACTCAATTTGAAACTCTTATGTTGCAGAAGATGGACAACTTACTTCAAATGCAACAAGAATTTAAGGTTGAAACCTTAGAGGCCAATATCAAAGATGATGCATCTGAAACTTTCTAGGCCTATGACTGTTTAAGTTTTTATGCTCTGTTTTTATTTGTTATTTTTATGTTTTATTTTCATTATGTAATGGCTTCCCTACGAATATATAAACTTTCACTGTGTTTCTCTGTCAATTTTCAGTTGTGCACTTTACATTTTTTACTTTAACAAGCCAAATAGGGGGAGAAATAATTGATTTTGGAACATGTTCTGTTCATCCCTGTTTTTCGTTCAATATTGTGCCCAAAATTTAACTTGAATGGATTGTGGAATTTAGGGGGAGCTAAGTGCTTAAAATGAATCTATTAAATCAATAATACTTGTAAATGCATGCTAAATGAATCACAGATTCTTTTAACACTTGTTCTTGGCGAAGGAATTGGAAATTTTTCAGGTTTGCAAAGCTCAAGATTTTCCCAATTTGGTTCATCAATTAACTTCAAGTCCAATTGTTAATCAATTAAAGATTTGGCATGGTTAAAGCTAAAAAGGGGGAGATTGTTGAATTCAGGGGGAGCTACTTAAAGAATGTACAGGAATTATGATTCAAGCATAGGTTTTTGAGCTTTCAACATGCAATGGATGCCTTGAAGTTTAATTAGTCTGAAATGTGTAAGAGAAAAGCAATTCTGGTGATCCAAGTGCATTGCATTCATACTAATCCATAATTAAATTAATTAGGTTCATAAAAATCACAAGGCTTTAGTTATTTGATTAAGTTTTTGATTTGATTCAAAGGTTTTTGGAAAAATACCATTCTTGTTGGTTTAATCGATTACTTACTTCACTTAATCGATTATTTTGTTCTTAGTCTATTCTGGAAAAGCTTTCAAGAATAATGTAATCAATCCTATCAGAATAATCGATTATTTGACCTTTGTTTTCATATAAACTGCCTTGTTGAATATGTTAATCGATTATTAATGGGTAGTAGTCGATTACATAGCTATATATGATTTTAAGTAGTGCTGGAATAATCGATTACCAAGGTATTGTAATCGATTACACAGGCTTAATTGGAAAAGCCATCTTCCTGCTTTAATCGATTACCACATTTCGTAATCGATTACATTATATGTTAATGCTTACAAGTCTTGTTGGTTTAATCGATTACCACATATCGTAATCGATTACATAGTTTATTCAGTTTTTAAAGACTCCTACTTTAATCGATTACCAAAGTTTGTAATCGATTACATAGTGCATTTTGATATTTTGGAGTTTCCTGTTTTAATCGATTACAGGACAGAATAATTGATTATTTTTTTCGTTGCTCATGCCCAGAAACTATGTAGAACATTTTAATCGATTACAAGGTTTATTTAATCGATTACATGAGCATTTTAATCGATTATTAGGCGCGTTTAATCGATTACAGACAGTTACAAAAGTTTGTTATAAATAGGACCGAGGCTCAGCTACTTTTCTAACTTAGTGGAACATTACCCATACGTACTTTCTGGGTTTAAACAGTCTTGTGAGCTTTCTTAAGTGTTTTCTAAGGGTTTAATGGGTTCTTGCTCCTTTGTGCCTTGATCATGGGTGTTTAACTCATTCTTGGAGCTTGAAACCTTTTCAAGATTAAGGAAAATTGTGCTAATTGATTTGCAATCATTCAACCTTAACTGGTAACTTCATTTTGCATTGCATCCTTGGATCATCAGGTTGTTTCTCTCCTTAATCTGGTTGTAATTTTTGTTTTGTATTTTCTTTGTGATTTGGCTATTGTAATTGGGTTCTTACTTGAAACTAGAGAAAGGGTTCTCTAGGTGGAAGAACTAAGTAGTGTTCTCAGGTTATTGTCTCTTAGAATCTAATAGGGTTTTAGATTTCTGTTCTTTATCTAGGGTTGATAAAGGGAGACTTTGTAATTGATTGTATGAACTGAAAATTATAATAGTGGAACTCTAACCTAGTGTTGGTTGGAAGAAAACTGGATGTAGCTTCTAGTGTTGAAGTGAACCAATATAAATCTGTTTGTGTTTTGATTCTCTTTCCTTTAACTCACTATATTCATTGTGTTCTTGATTATTTGCTTGACCAACAAATTCAGTTTTGATCCATTGAATTCCTTGGGGCTGAGCTACTTGATTGAATAAGGTTTCTTGGTTTTGAAAAGTGATAAAGATCCTAGGAACTCTGATTTTGATTAAAGAAATTTTAATTTACCAAGGTTTAACCAATTCACCCCCCCTCCCTCTTAGTTAAGTGTGAGATATTCATATTCTTTTCAGAACAACCTCCTGGTTTTATTGATTTTAAACATCCGAACTATGTTTTAAAACTTAAAAAGGCCCTTTATGGGTTAAAGCAAGCTCCTAGATCTTGGTATGAAAGACTAAGCAAGTTTCTACTTGAACAATCTTTCACAAGAGGTCATGTTGACAAAACCTTGTTCATCAAAAGGCATAAGAGTGATATCTTATTGGTTCAAGTATATGTTGATGATATAATCTTTGGTTCAACTAACCATGTGTTGTGTAAGGAATTTTCTGCAACTATGCAAAAAGAATTTGAAATGTCAATGATGGGAGAATTAACATTCTTTCTTGGACTTCAAGTGAAGCAAATGAAGAATGGAACTTTTCTCAACCAATCCAAGTATTGCCTTGAAGTGATCAAAAAGTTTGAAATGGAGAAATGTAAACATGCTGCAACTCCAATGGCAACATCAACCTATCTTGATTCAAATGAAAGTGGAAAGAGGGTTGATGAGTCAAAATTCAGAGGAATGATTGGATCATTATTATATTTGACAACTAGTAGACCAGATATAATGCTAAGTGTGTGCTTGTGTGCAAGATATCAAGCAAATCCCAAAGAGTCACACCTAACAGCTGTCAAAAGGATCCTCAAATATCTCAAGGCTACACCAAAAGTTGGTCTTTGGTATCCCAAAGGGGCTTCAATTAATATTATTGGTTATTCTGATTCTGACTTTGCAGGATGTAAGTTAGATAAAAAAAAAAGCACTAGTGGAACTTGTCATCTACTTGGAAGTTCATTGATCTCATGGCATTGCAAGAAACAATCTTGTGCTGCTTTGTCAACTGCTGAAGCTGAATATATCTCAACTGGAAGTTGTTGTGCACAAAGTCTATGGTTGAAGCAACAATTACAAGATTTTGGAGTTGAATTGAAAGAAATACCTTTGCTATGTGACAACACAAGTGCTATCAACATTTCAAAGAATCCAATAATGCACTCAAGGACTAAACATATTGAGTTAAGGCATCATTTTCTCAGAGATCATGTCCAAAAAGGTAATATCAAAATTGATTTCATTGACACTAATAAACAATTGGCTGATATAATTACTAAACCATTGGCTAGAGATAGATTCTATGCTCTTAGAAACATGCTAGGAATCTTGGATGAATCTAATCTTTGTTAGCTTGAATGTTATGTGCCTTTTCATGTGAAATGCCTTGTCAAATTGAATCCTTCATCACAAAAACTTAAAATTTCCATGTCATGCTACATAAATCCTATTATTTCTGATACATACCCTGTAATAATCGATTAAGTGTCGGATTAATCGATTAAAATCATTAAAATCATGATTCAGAGTGAAAAGTGAGCTTATGTAATCGATTACACTACCAAAATAATCGATTATTTCTCCTGTGATAATCGATTACTCATCGGATTAATCCATTACAATGACCAAAATCTATTTTTCAAAGTAAAAGTTCACTGGAATAATCGATTACAGTGAATGGTAATTAATTAAAATGCTAAAAATAAATTTTTTCAAAATTCAATACCCTCTGGAATAATCGATTACATGTCGGATTAATCGATTACACAAGCTAAAGTGTGTTTCTAAAATTCAAACCTCTCTGTGATAATCGATTAAATCATAAAATAATTGATTACATATTGTCTTCTACCTCTGAATGCTTGTAAAATAATCGATTACATTACAAAATAATCGATTGTTGTGTGTGCTGTTAGTGTTTATGCTTGTGAAATAATCGATTACACAAGGAAAATAATCGATTATTTATGGAGTTACTGCAAAATCTATCAGATTTTCTTGGAAGTTGTAACTGTCCAACTCCCACCTAATTCAAATTTAAATCCTCTACAGTGAGTTAAAGGGGAGGTTTTTGTAAAAGCTTGTAAGAACAGAAATTTATAATAGTGGAACTCTAATCTAGTGTTGATTAGAAGAAACTGGATGTAGATTCAGTTGTGAAGTGAACAGTATAAATTGCTTGTGTCTTTGATTCTATTTCTCTATCTCTCATCTTATTCATTAGTCTTTGATTCTTTGATTCATATTCATTGTTCAACAAGTTCTGTTTTGATCTTTTGATTTCTTGGGCTGAGACATTTGATTGAGTAAAAATATTTCTTGGTTTTGAAAGATAAAGATCCTGAACTTTGATTTGAATAAATTTTAAAATATCAAGGTTTTAACCAATTCACCCCTCCTCTTGGTTATTGTGGGTATTCCTATTATTTTCAAGAGTGAGGTGGTTTTGAAGGACGTTTTTTATGATCTGAATAGAAGATTTGTGCGTAGAATTAATACACATGAAGTTAAGGAGACTTTAAAGAGGATGAAGAATAATAAAGCTTTGGGACCTGATGACGTCCCTATTGATGTGTGGAGAGGCTTGAGAGATGTGGAAATAAAATGTTTGACCAATCTTTTTTAATAGGATTCTTCAAACAAATAAGATGTCGGATGCTTGGAGGAAAATAATGCTTGTGCCTATTTACAAAAACAAGGGAGATATCCAAAATTGTTAAATCTATAAAGGCATCAAGCTCATGAGCCATACCATGAAGTTGTGGGAGAGAGTTATCGAACATCACCTAAGGAGGGAGACCAAGATTTCCATAAATCAATTTGGATTTATGCCAAGAAGATGTACCATGGAAGACATCTTCTTGATAAGACAATTAATGGAAAGGTATAGGGAAAAGAAGAAAGACTTACATATGGTGTTCATAGATCTTGAGAAAGCATATGATGTTAGTATATGGATGTTCTAGAGACAATCTTTTCATTAGATTAGGACATACATGTATTTTTCATATTGTCATGAATAAATTATAAGCGCTCTTTATTCTGTTTCATATTCTGTCTCAATATCATTATTAATATATGAGTAACTGGATAAAACCCTTGGAAAAGAATAGGTATCTCTTAAATATCAGTAATGGGATCACGATCATGAGGATTCAAGGATGCCAGATGTCTACTCCTAAATTTTAAGTTCCTAGTCTAGAGACACTGAGAATGGGGATCAATGATCTCGGGTAAGACTAACATGACTTATCTACTTGTATGCAGATACAAGGTAAAGACCTCATGAGCTACAGACATGGAGATGTCTTAGCTAAAGTCGTGGGTGGACCTATAAGGGTATAGCTCGCACTGAATGGACCCACAAAGCGACTCTATGAGGAAATCTCACAGATAGTATCATTAGAGTAGTCTCTTATTATTTGGGTGTGTCTTTCCTTAGACCAGAAGTTTTCACCTTGACTATGTTCTAGAAGACATGCTTTAATTGTATACCTCGTCTGCCTGAAACATGGAGACACATAGGTATACCTTTGGGCATGTCCTGAAAGAACACAAGTCTAGGGTGACTAGCTGAAGGAATTCGTCAAATCTCTGTGAGAGATTAGGTTATCTGTAAATCGGAGAAATCGGGATGACATTTATGGGACTCAGGAATCTATGCATAGTAAAAGAAATCATGAGATGATTTTCCTTTAGAGTCAGTAAAATTGGAGACTCCCTATTTCGTATTAAAGCTTAACCTAGACCGCAAGGGCTGATACGTTTCCTTACCCTAGGTTTTATAGGAAGGTAACCGAGACGAAAGGAAATACATACAGAAACCAAATAGATTTAATAGGATGATCTTGTCATTTACCTAACTAGTTCTGGGGCAACAAAGCATTGCTAGTGCTCTGTGTTGTCATTAAATGGGTAGTGGCCTTGTTGGGCCCAAACTCATTTATGTCAGTGGCTATGTTGGGCCTAATGGGTCACACACTAACACTTTATTGTCATGGCATTATAGCATTAAAAGGTTTTGGGCCTAATAATGGTTGTTGGTCCAAGAAAGAGTTTGAATACTTATCTTAAAGAGAGAGGGCGCATAAATGGAGTTAATGGGCTTGGATAGTCCAAGACATTATTAATTAATTTAAATAGTTAAATTAATTATCTAATATTTAAATTTGATAATTTAAATTTTGAATCTAAATATTTGAATTTAAATATGAATTAACTATAGTAGTTAGTTTCATATCAAAAGGAGAAAATAAGAGCAATTCAACTAGCATTTTATCATGATCATGTCCTAGATTTTAGGAAGAAGTTTGAGGGATGATTAAGGGCTTATCATACGACTGGATATTTGATTATTATTTGGCAAAATAAATCCCAAGTAATTGACTTGGTCTTAGGAGGATATGATAGGAGGTTGCGGGTAATTTTTGAAATGCAACAACTCTATCTTTTCTTCACGTGTGGGATGCTTTACAATCAGATTTTTTGGTTAAAAATTTGACTCAAACTTTTCTATGAAATATACTCTTGTGATCATAGTTCTCTAATAGTTTTTGAGAAAAACCCTATCTACATTCATCCACTTTCATGTGCCCCTTTGTGTGAGACTGAAAATTCAGCCACCAATATCATCTATTGGTGAGCCTCTTAGATAAGTAAAAACACTTTAAAACCTAACCATCTTCCTCTCCATTGGTATGCCTAGCCTGCCTTCTGTTGTGTTTGTTGGTGGCATTCAAGAAGTGTTCTTGAGTCTTGACAAGAAGTGGTGTGGATCAACATTAGAGGGCTTGTATCTTCAAGCCTATCCTTGATCATCAAATTTCGAATACAAACAAGGTAACATCTATGTCCTAAAGAATGATTCTTGTATGGTATGTGTGTTTCTGCTTGAAAAATTTTGTTTTTCTCACATGCCTTCGGGCTTCAAGGCCCTATCATTCATATGAGAGAGTCTCAAGAGAAGTCTTATGTGGACCCTTAAGAAGAAAAAGGTAGCATTAAAGTATGTTAATGCAATCAAGGATATGTATGATGGGGCTACCACTCGTGTGAAAGCTTGTAATGGAACATCAAGGTATTTCCTTATGTCAGTAGGTGTTCACCAAGGTTCAGCTCTTAGTCCCTATCTCTTTGCCTTAGTGATGGATGAACTAACGAAAGATATTCAAGAGGATGTGCCATGGTGTATGCTTTTTGCAGATGATATTGTGCTTATTGATGAGACCAAAGATGGTGTTAATAGGAAATTGGAATTGAGGATAAACACTTTGGAGTCTAAAGGATTCACGATAAGCAAGAGCAAGACGGAGTATATGAAGTGTGAGTTTTCGAGAGTAAAGATGGTGATCAAGACATGGTGCATCTACTTGGTCAAGCGGTAGTACCCCAAAAAGATGGTTTTAGATACTTGGGATCCATGTTGCAAAAAGGTGGTGAGATTGATGAAGATGTAAATCATAGAATTAGAGCATGTGAATGAAATGGCAGAGTGCATCGGGGGTTTTTGTGTGACCGCAAAATTCCCTTTAAGCTGAAAGGAAAATTCTATAGAACAACTGTAAGACCGACAATGCTATATGGAGTGGAATGCTGGCCAGCACATAGGCAAGATAAGCATAAAATAGGGGTAGCAAAAATGAGGATGTTAAGGTGGATGTGTGGATATATGAAGATGGATAAGATAAGAAATGAGGATATTCGAAGAAAGGTATCCGTGGTACCGGTATGTGAAAAGATGAGGGAGCATCGATTGAGGTGGTTTGGGCACATTATGAGACGGCCACTGGATGCTCCCGTAAGAACAAGAGTTTGTTACCAAGAGCTTAACACAAAGAGAGGTAGAGGTCGACCGAAACTTACCTGGGGAAAGGTAGTTAGACAAGACTTAATAAAGTGGGATATAGATTGGCGGACATGCTCCCGTAAGAACAAGAGTTTGTTACCAAGAGCTTAACACAAAGAGAGGTAGAGGTCGACCGAAACTTACCTGGGGAAAGGTAGTTAGACAAGACTTAATAAAGTGGGATATAGATTGGCGGACAGTGTGTCTTAGGACGGAGTGAAGAAAAGCTATAAGCTTGGTGGAGGGTTAAACCCATTAGTAGTTCTATGTTCCAGTCATTTCCTTGTTTTAGTTCTTTTCCCCTTCTTTTCTCCCTTCTTCCTTTCATCCTTTTTTTCTCTCTTTTGTCTTATTTTCTCTTTTTTCTTCCTCTCTCCCTCTCTCTTGCTGTCTCATCTACATTTTATCATTGGGTTCATCTACCACCGACCCCAATTAACTTGGGTTAAAGGTGTTGTTGATGTTGATGTTGTTGTTGATTTGACCCCAAATGTTAATATTGACCTTGTCTTGTCTTTGAAATCTATACTAAATTGTCTTCGATTTGGTATATAGAGCTCTGTGTTTGGGCCAAAGCATGCGAACTTGAGGGGTCTCAAAACAACACCGTGAGGAGCTAACGAGAGAAATTATAGATAGGTAAGGGGAGTTTATTGTTTGGTTATAGCTTTTGATACCATAGTTGAGGGCCATGGAACCAAATTATGGTAATGTATGCATGTTCCTGTGGTGTGTTGGTTTTCAATAAAAATTGTGTTTTTGACTAAAGGGGGGATGTGATGAATTTTTTATGGATGAATAAAACTATGAATGATGTTGTTGTTGTAATGATTGGATTTTTGGAAAAATCTTAATTACAGAGGAGACTCTGCCCAAAATTTTATAATATGTTTTCTTATTTAATTCTTTTTTAAATTTTTTAAATGGGCATAAGAGTGTTTTATATATTGTAGCCCTCCTCTTTAATTTAGAATTTTCCTAAAATACTAGTCTCGTGGTAATATAGATTGTGGATGAATGAGATGATATTGAAATTGAGATAATGTTGATGTGGTTGATGATGTTGAAATGAGATAATGTTGATGTGGTTGATGATATTGAAATGAGATAATGTTGATGTGGTTGATGATGTTGAAATGAGATAATGTTGATGTGGTTGATGATGTTGAAATGAGATGATATTGATGTTTATGATGATGATATTGAAATAAAATGATGTTGATGTTATTGATGACATTGAGATGAAATGATGTTGATGTTGATAATGACATTGATGAGAGATAATGTTGATGTTGACAATGTCATTGTATGTTGTGGATACACCTGGGGAGTGCAGGACTGGATATCCTTGTGGGGAAGGGTTTACGAATTTTAAGCATCTCTAGAGAGAAAAAGGGATTGTTTAAAATTTTGATCCCTATCCATGGTCAGTGCATTATTGAGCCCATGGTGGTATGTTGTGTATGTACATAGGAGGTGCATGACTTATTGGATATCCTTGCGAGGAAGGGTTTACGAATTTTAAGCATCCCTAGAGATAAAAAGGGATTGTTTAAAATTCTGGTCCCTATCCACGGTCAGTGCATTGATGGTGCCCATGTTTCATACTTCATAATTGCATGGATGGAAATAGAATGGTGGCAGTAAGTACTGGGGGTACTTGGGGGCGTATCACTCTGTTTGGAACTCCCTTGAGACTTAGGACTGATCACCATGGAGGATATTTCTATGGTGGCAGTAAGTATAGGGTGACCTCAACGAGCTACTACATCATTTTCCTAAGAGGCTATTTCCATGAAGATGGTACGACATTGCATTCTGAGAGCTGACTCAGATGCATGCATCATTCTGAGCTTAAATGATTTGAATTGTGGAAAAAGTGGATGATTAGTTTGTTGAGTGTGTGTTGAATTGATTGATTATTGAGAATGGTTGTGGTTGTTATTGTTGTTTTCTTTCTAATTGTTATTATCTGGTGCTTGTTGATTTTGTATAATAAACTCACCCTTGCAATTTTTGTACCGTGTGGTTAGTACCTGTGATGATCGCGAATTTTTGTTCGTGGGAGCAGATGAGCAGCAGTAGGTGACCTTGGAGGAAGATCCTTTTTGTTGGAGTCGCCAAACCGACGTGATAACATTGGAATTCATTTTGGGAGAGAGTTGAGTTTTGTTATTAACTCTTTCTTAGTTGATTCATTGATTCTCTTTAATTGGGCATGTAAACCCCAAGCTTATATTGTAACACCCCGTGTGCACCCGGTGTATTAACATTATTATCATATCAGAATAACATAAAAGAAACGGCGGAAGCATATAAGAATCGTATTTCTTGATACATTATGTATGGTGCATTAACAAGGACATGATAAATTTCACAATTCACTACATCTAGCCCTTATTGATCCAGATAATAAAAACCAATAAAACCAGGCAGATAACAACCATATCTATAAAGGTATGACAGGAGACAGAAACTACCTCAATATGTATACATCACAGGGAGCTCTTAGCTCTCAGATGCTAGTCCAAGCAGTTCACAATGCTTGACCTACTGATTTCCCTCACAAAGAAATCCATCTTCTTCACCCTATGTACCTGCAACATAAACCCCACACGGGGTGAGATAAAAAATCCCAGTAAACTCAGGGTTCTTGGAGGTTTTTCCTCCCCCTAGTTCACTTTCAGGCATATAATGTAATAGAAAGTTGGCCTAACACTAGCCATCTAAGCCCTCTTGTCATATACCACATATACTCTAGATCATGCACGCCTCATCAGGTTGGTACATTCATCACTGGTAATGAGAGGTAACCAGTTTACTAAATAGACCCTCTCAAGCTCCATGAGCTTAATCCTCATCTCATCTACCTATCTCTCAGCCATCTCGGCTTTCCCATCTCATATCATATCATATACATATCAACCTCATCAATAATTCATCATACCGACTGAGAGAACACATATCCACTAGATAGGTTCTCTGGAACCTTATCCACCGCTTGGGGATAATCATCTGGCAGGTATAATTCCCCAGAACCTCACTGAACTCTAATCAATACCTGAGGAGGATCATCCAGTGAAGGGCTCTCCACTCACTCAGGATGTCTACCACTAACCTGCCTGAGGAAGATCATCCACTGAAGGGCACATTCCCTCAGGACTTTCCACCGAGTACCTAAATAGGATCATCTACTGAAAGGCACATCTACTCAGGACTCGCTCTACCCATGCCTGAATAGGATCATCCACTGAAGGGCACATCTACTCAGGACTTGTTCTATCTATGCCTGAATAGGATCATCCACTGAAGGGCACATCTACTCAGGACTTGCCGTCCAATACCTGAATAGGATCATCTACTGAAAGGCACATCTACTCAGGATTTACAAGGACGCTTATGGATTATCCCAAGAAAGATCATCCACTTAAGGGCACATTCCCAAGGGATCCATAGTCCACTATTCTCTGGCTAGAGAATGCTCATCTAACCACATAATCCATACCAAACATGACACTATCATAGTGCCTATCTAACATTATCTACAATCATGCCAAAATGGCATTTTTTATAATACATATCACAACACCATTACGGTGTTTCACTATCATCAATATACAACATCAACGTTCCTGGCATGTCATACAGAACTATCATCAATATACAGCGTAACACTCTCACAGTGTTAGCTTATCATCAGGCACTGAACACTAACATAGTGTTCATCGCATCACTAGACATCATGGGTATGTCCCTTATACCCACTACAACTCAATCCTCTATCCTAGTGTTTAGCTAACACCAGTTACCCTAAATATGGCTGATATACCTATCAGCAAGCACATATCATTCCTAACACAATCACAATGTTAGGCTTACCATCAGTCATAGAACACTGGCACAGTGTTCGTCCCATTATCACGCAATAATATAATCAATCAGAACACTAGCATAGTGTTCATTTCATCACAATGCACATAACTCAAGAAAATAGTGACCCCAAGCAGGGAAATCACTCCAAGGAACGTTGAGCTTACCTGGTGTGACCGTGCTTTATCCTCCGTTCTCAGGTGGGTGATCCAAGCTGCTGACACCTTCGTGTCCCGCCCTCTGGCAAATCATACAGCATAGTCACATCAGAAACACTATACCAGGTATCTGACAATGGTACTCAACCGTTGAAATGAAAGGAAACAGGATTCCTTTCCATAACTTCTCAATCATCTAACTTAGGGTTATTAGTTCAACCACTTCATAGGCCATTCACAGATCCTCAGCAGGATCATTCTCATTCTGACCATGTCCTTAGAGTCTTGGTAAGACTCTGTATCAGACAATCCAATGGTCTATTCGTTCATAACTCACCATTTATCAATCATGGCCAAAACAGACATATAAATACATATTCACCGTTTATTTGGCCTCATGAACAATTCATCTAAAGGCACTTAGGTTCATACCTAACCCAGTACCTTCCTTTTACTCAACCTTTTCCCTATTCATACCAATTTCAGGTTCACAACCAAGCTTTGCCAGAATTCCAATTTCAATGTCTCATATTCCTCAGAACAACCTCCTGATCATACTTTTCTAAAGAAACTAAGCCTAATTCCAATCCTAACCCAAATGGGTTACTATTCACCCCATTACCCTTTTTACAAAATAACCAGTGAAAAATGAGTTTCTTACCTCAAAATCGTTGAGGAAGACCCACTGATCGCCTCTCCAAGTCTCAGCGCCCTTGGGTTGTCTTCTTTCCTTTCTGAACTCAGCTTCCTCGAGGTTCTCAGGAAATGGGGGTTTCTCTCACTCTTGAACTGGAATTTGGCTTACTCAAGGTTCTAATCATGGTTTATGGTGATTAGGAGGTGTTTTAGGTGAGGTGGATGAAGATATGGAGCTCCCATAGCTCAGCCATGGCAGCCTGGGCCAGAGGAAGAAGGAGAACAGTGTTTTCCTTCCAAAAATCGCGTGAATGGCCTTTTATAGTTGGCCTGCCAGAGGTCTGGCGCGATCCGTGCCAGCTCTGGCGCTAACTGCGCCACAATGGCCGTGGCTGTGGCGCCATCCGCGCCACGCTCGCGCCCCCAGCGCCACCCTCCAGAAACAATGGCGCCCTTAGCGCCACTTCAGCGCCCTCAGCGCCAGAATCCAGAAACTATGGCGCTACCAGCGCCATCCTGGCACCCTTGGCGCCAAACTCCGATGGCCCTGGCGCTATCCGCGCAATCCTGGCGCCACTCGTGCCAGACTTCAGACATGGTTTTCTCATGAAGGGCTCTGGCGCTAACCGCGCGGGACCTCGCACTGGCCGCACCAGAGATGGGGTTATTATATATATTTATTAAAAGCTAAATTATGTTCTGACATGTGAATGATATGTAATGATTTAAAATATACATACATATGTATTTATTTATGTATTTACTCTCATTTTCATAATCAAATTAATAGAGTTTTCATTAAAAATGAAATTATACATTTAGAGTAGTGATATCGTAGCGACGAGGTGGGTCGTTACATTAGTGGTATCAGAGCAGGTCGAACCTTTTTGGCCAGTGAGTTATGAGTCTATTGTGTTTCTTTGTGCATTTTGTGTTTGCTTGTTGAATGTTTGATGTTTGAGTATTTGATTGTTTTGGTAGTTGCTTGGGTTGTTTGTGTTTAAGACTTACGCACATTGTTGTTTTGCATGGGTTATGGAGATATGTTGGTGCTGTCATAACATGTTGGTATTCCTCATGTCTGTTATACCATAGGTTTCAAAAGAGATTGCATATCTTTGGGCAATTTTTCACCTTCTTTTTAAGATTTAAACAAAAAGAATTAGGAAGTATATAATATAGTTCTGGAAGGACCACATAAATCCATATGAAGCATTTCAAGGGGTTTTGAGGTAGAAACAACATTTTTATTTTGAAAAGAAATCTTGTTTGTTTCCCCCTTTTGACAAGCATCACAAAGTTTGTCCTTTTTAGACTTTAGTTTAGGTAAGTCAAGGACTAAGTCTTTTCTTATAAGCTTGTTCATGTGATGCTTCTTAATGTGACTTGCCCTCCTATGCCATAGCCAAGATTCCTCAACTTTGCTTATTAGGCAATTAGTGTTGTGAATGAATGCATGTTATATAGAGAATAAGTAGATATTACATTTTCTTTTACCTACATGTATAACCTCACCGAATTGACCATTACATATTAAACAACAATTATCCTTGAAGGAAACTTTGAATCCTTTATCATATAGTGGGCTTATATGCTTAGGAGATTGTGCTTTAAACCTCCACATAGAGAACAATTTTTATCATGGTTTTAAAGCTATCTCCTATGTTTCCTTCTCCAACTATCTTCCCTTTGTTGTTGTCGCCGTAAGTGAAAAATCCTCCATCTTTTAGAGTAACATTTGTATATGTCACCTGTCATGTGTCTAGAGCATCAGCTATCAAGGTACCATAATGATGATTTTGCTCTAAGATATACCTGCAACATTCAAATTAAGTGACAAAGAAAGGTACTCAATTTAGGTTGGGTCCATAGGGGTTAGCTATTTTTCTCTTTTTCTTTGGAACCAAAATGCACAAGCTTCATCTTTGACTTGATCTTCTTCCTGCTCCCCTTATATCCAACATAGAGAACTTACCTCGCATAAAGGAAAAAGAACAAACTACAATATCCCGTAAGCACCAAGGTTAACAAAATAAAATATAACAAAAGAAAATTTATACAAAATAAAAATAAAATAAATAACGAAAATAAGAAAAAGTGCTACTAAACTGAAAAATTAAATCTAAAAGAACTGAGTAAGCAACTCAAGTCCCTGGCAACGGCGCCAGAAACTTGTTAGACTCTTGGCAAGCGTACCAATTGTCGTTGCAGGTTACAAAATTTATAAAAGATAGTCTCTACAGGGACTTGAGTTACTCAATTAATCCAAATAAATTTAACAGTTCACTAACTATGTACAATGAGTATAAGCGAAATGTTAGCGATTTAAAAGGTACGGCAAGTGCACCGATCGTTTTCAAGTAATAATTTTAGGTAAGTGAGTATCGTTTTCCACAGGGATTGGGGTGATTTAACAGCAATGTCAACAATTGTGATTGAAAGTAAATAGAAAATTACGCAAGAGATGTTTGATTGATTGGTTGTTTGAATGTAAAGACAGAAATTAAAGAAATACAGTAAATTGATTTGAAAGATTACCAATAAAAGAATAATTGTGGTCAGACACAATCCCCTCTTATTCCTCCTCTTTCACTTGATTGGTTTATTAGCTTTTAACGTGTACAAATGATAAATCTCTCCTAAATTCGTAAACCCTAGATAACTAGCGATTCAACCCTTTAATTCGATCGAGAACCCTAAGCCTTTAGCGATTCTGTCAAACTAAGCATTTAGAGAACATATCAAATGGATTCCTGTTGTGATTGTTCAGAGAATAAACCTTTTCTAGATTAGTTAATCCCTAATTCCTTAGTGAATTAACCCTTTAACCTGAATTGAAAACCTAATTCCTTAGTGAATTCTATCAGTTTAAGCATTTAAAAGATCATATTATGAGTTCTGCATTCACGCATCCCTATTCCTAGGTGATGAACAAATGTTATTCTTAACAGGTCAGAAATTAAAACCCCAACGTTCCCATTGCGAATCCTAACCCTAAGTACTTAATTGAAGTGATCAATTCCAAATAAGAATAT
>PYAF01000441.1:58333-69684 GCA_007407185.1 Glycine tomentella
AGCCTCAGGGGTTTTGTCATTTGGATATAGCTTTTGATTTGGGACATTTTAAAATAAAAGGTTTAGGCTCAAATAGGGTGCAAATGGAAAATAATAGAGGGTGAGTCATTTTGGCCCTAGTTTCAGAAGAAAAATCTGCCTTAATCATATCAAGTCACACCTGCATCCAGAGAAACAATTCAAGTTCTAGAGTAAAATGGAGTCTCTCGGAAGAAAACATTACCGCTGTTTGGCTCAAATCCTTACAGGTGTTCCAATTCAAGTCAATCTCAGCTGACTGCATTTCAGGCATCATTTCAACTTCAACATTCATTTCACATGCCAACAATCAAATTCCATTCATGCATTATGCAGTTCATGTTATGTTTTATTTCATCAAGCTTTCATCCAGAAATCCATCCATCGTTGTGTCCATTTACTTTTAGTCTGAAAAATTGGATGTGCTGCTTATTTTTGAAAAAAAAAATTGAAAAGTTCTGTTAGACGTCATTTGTTTCTTGATTGTGATTTGCGAAATAATGCGTAACCATTCCCAGATTTATATGTTGTTGTCCCCAGCAACCACAAATAAGGTCACAACTTTGGAAAATTGCAGCATTATTTAGAAAATCGCATTCAACTCACATTGATCTAAACAGGTTTTATTTGCAGGGTATATCAAATGAAACTGTACTATATATAAAAATGCAGTAATATAAAGTGCAGAATGTGTGAAAATGTCAAAATGCAGAATCCAAAACAACATAAAACCAGAAACAATAAAACAGAAAACTAAAACAGAACATAAAATAAACTCTGATCACTCGTCTCCTTCTCTACTCTCTACAATGACTGTAGCATCAGATGTCTGTGGTGTAGGCTCAGGAATAGATGGCTCTGTAGCGGCTGCATCTGAGGGAATCGGAGGAGTCTCTGAGGTTGGAGTAGTAGCTGCTAGTGTAGTAGTATCGAAAACTAGTGTGGCTGATGGAAGCTGGTACTCAGCTGTGGAGATGCCTAAGTGTCTGCATATAGCTCCTAGCATACTGGTCTGCTGGGCTAGCTGAGTCCGTACAAACTCCTGGAAAGCCAGATATGTGGGGGAGTCTGTGAAAAGTGGCTCATGACTAGGAGTGGGGGCTGATGCTGCATGTACTGGTGGTGGTGGTGGTGCATCTGCTGGTGGCTGGACTGGTGGTGGGACCTCCGGTGCAGGCAAGTCTCTGGGACTGCGGGTGGCGAGCTCCTCAGGTTTGAGCTTGGAAGCTCGAAGAACCTGCTCGTCAGCTGCGGCTGCCATGGCGTCCAAGTAAGTCTTGTGGCTCATCAGCGAGGAGATCGGGACGTCCATAGGCTCGTCATCATCTATGTGCACACCTGCATGCCGACATAAGTGTAGAATGAGTGAGGGGTGTGCCAGCCAGGATTTGCTACTAGCATCCTGGATCATATGGAGAATCCTGTCAGAGAGAAGGTTAGAAATAAGAAGATTACCCTCACCTCGAAGGGTATAAAGTAGAATCGCCCTCTCGACGTTCACATCCGTCATATTAGTAGAAGGTATGACGGTGTGATTCACAAACTGATGCCAGAAAGCGGCATCTCCCACCAGATCGTGCTTCCGCATCTTCTCTGGTATATAATCTAGGCCGGACTTGGGCTTCCAAGCCGTATAAAGCCCTGTGATGGCTCTGCGAATGGTGGTGGCCAGCTGGGGAACGTCGTCCCTGTACATCTTCATCAAAGCATCTGGCTGCATAGTGGGTGTCCAAGATGCGCTCGATAGCTCGGTTATCAAAAGAGACCTAGACACCCCTCACCCAAGACATCCTGGTACGGTAGACGGTGTCTGGATCAACATTAGCAAGGAACTCCTTCAAAAGCATACTAGAACTGGGTTCTGGGAAGGTGACTAGTTTCTGCCACTGGCGTCTGATGATCACTGCTCTCACTGGGTTATTCTCTAGTAGTGTGTCCCATAAAATTTTCTTCTCTGAAATGATCTTCTTTGGGAGATACCAGGAATCGAACTTCTCTTGACACTCAAGGGATCTGAATCGAGTTTCATCAAACTCTGCTACCCTAGCTCTCTTCTTTCCTCCTGCTGTTGTGACCTTCTTCTTACCTTTAGCTATTTGTTTTCCCTGAAATCAGAAAAGAATTCAAGTATATGTGTATAGGTTAAGCATTTTGAATTCCCAGATTTGCTTCCTTAAATAATTCAGATCAAGTACACACCTAATGTTAATCAAGAGGTGTAGGCTTATCAATTTGGGTACCTGTAGTTGTAATTATGTGTATAGGAAAGCAAAAGGTACCATGAACAGATATATTTCAGCAGAGACAATTAATTGGAATTCCCAGATTTAAGTGTAACATATATATCAAATCAGCAATTAATTTCAATTATTCACACCTTGCTTCAAAAGTTATCATTGGAACCATGCACATTATGACAGGTACGAGAATAGCTTTAACCTGGATTCCCAGATTTAGCCCATGACAAATCTTTAAATTTAGACTTAGTTACCAAATAGATAGTTCAAGCATAGTGGTTCCAAACATCAAAGCAATTCTAGACCCCCACATTAATTCACCATGTCAATTCCTATTCAATTTGGTTTTTATCTGTTTAAAATATCAACCTGTGTGTGCACCGCTGTTATGTAAATCCAATTCAGTTCCAGAATCCAAGTTCCCAAATTTAAGCATAGCAAAACATAGTGTAGAAGCATCAAAATTGGTGTAGTTTAATCACAGTACCAATATTTCAAGTCAAGTAATTCAATGTATGCATGGTTCTCATCAATACTGTGTTTCAGGGTCAAGTGCAATAACAGTTCAAGTTGCATAATTATTCCGTCGTGTTCATTTGCACCTCAAGTGGGTTCAAAACAAAATTTGATCAAGCATCCTGGTTGAATTAGAATTTGGGCATGAATTCCTTATTCTTAGATTATGGTCATTTTTATACTCAACACAACTTAGCCCTCTCATGTAGTATTGCTATTTCATTAACTCTGGAATTAGGCAATGCATATATCAATTCATAAAGTCCATTCAAACAATTGCAAAGCCTAATAAGCCCATTCATATCCTAACATTCTATCTAATTAAGGCCTTATGCATATTGAAGCCACTTTGGCTATAATTCATTTCAATTTCTCTCTCAGACATTTAAACAAACACGTAGGGGGCATAATGAAATGCATGACGAGGAAAAAAAACTATTTGTCTCCAATAACAAGCTCAAAGGTGGCCTTAGAAGGCAAACCACTAAGCTAGCTTCAATAAGCAGAACTTTGCAACTTGAAACAAGAAAATGAAAAACTTGTTTCAAACTACAAAGCAAATGGTTGTGTGTGTGTCTCTTCTTCTGCAAAAGTAGATGAACACAATGTCTTGAAAAAGGAATTTGATGATTTGAAAAAGAGCCATTCTGAAAAATACATGTCTTTGCTATTAGAAAACTCCTACTTGGTAAATCTTTTGAAAAAACTCTATCGAGGAAAATGTAGTTTAAACCAAATGTTAAGTGTGCAAAAGTATGCTTCAGATAAATTTGGATTGGCATACAACTATCAACCAAAACGTTTTCAAAACACCAAGTTTGTAACCCCAAAATAGATTAATAGAAAAAGGATTTCAAAAACAAACCATACTAAAATGACTCATTTTGAAAAAGGATTAAAATCTGTAACATGTCATTACTGCATGAAGAAAGGTCACACATCGCTCAAGTGTTATGTTAGAAGGTTATATGTTCCAAATGGGTTCCTAAGAAAAAGAGAAAAACAGCTAATGTAACACCCTGAAATTTCGATAATTGAAAATAGATGTTTAATGTATTTCTTGTGTTATTTGATTATTTGATTAGTTTAGATTAGTTGAAATGTTATGTGAATTATTCATGTGCAATTGCTTGGTGTAGATGTCAAGTTATGTGGAATTTGTTTGAACTGCGTTGTAATTAAGTGATTCTAAATTTGATCCGAAAACCTATTTTAGTAAAATCATCATTTTAGATTGGTTAACTGTTGGATCTCCTTCAAATTTTAAAGCTAGCTTCCTAAACCATATATCTAATTTTGACCGTTGGGATTGTCAAAATCATGTCTGTAACGTGAGAAATTAATTTTAACTAAAGCAAAAAATTCTAGAATTTGCTCAGCTCGCCCAGGCGAGTTTTACAGGCAATTTTGCTCGCCTGGGCGAGTAGAGGCGGTGATGAATATGTTTTTAAGCTTCCAAATCACGAAAATGGAGGCCCTTCCTCCTCCAAACATCTCCAAGCTTCCCCACCACTCTCCTCCACCACCCACAGCCACCGGAGACAACAACAGAACACTATTGCTTGCCACGAGACCCCGGCACGGTGAATAACCTTTTAATCGGAGCGGAATCTTCGAATCTCTTCTCAAAGTTTCGGTAGAGAACGGAGCTCCCAATCCTCCTTTCTTGGTTTCCTTGAGGTAACCTTGGTTTCCTTTATCTTCTCCTAGCTAGTTTAAGCTTTTATTAGTGTCTCTAGTGTTTTGGATACTGTTGTTTAGAGTTTTACACTTCCTTTGAAAAATCCCTTTGAAAATGAGATGTTGTAAAAGTCTCTTTCTATAAAACTGATGTCATTTATGTGATCTTTGTTGAACCCTGGTCACATTGGTGTGATTGGAATTTCAAAATGATGTCTTTTGATGTGGACTCCCAAAACACCATTTTAGCCTCTTTTTAAATTTGAGTGGGTATTTGACCTCGAATGTTAACGTTAAGTATGTCTTTGAAATCTATACTAAGTTATCTTCAATTTGGTATATAGAGCCCTGCATTCAGACAAGCACGCGTATTAGAAGGATCGCGAAACAACACCGCTAGGCTGTAACAAGAAGAACCCCTAGATAAGTAAGGGGAGTTTATTACCTGGTTATAGTTTTGATACCATAGTTGGGGGTCAGGGAGTCCAACTATGAAGATAACTGCCTGTCCCTTTTGTGTGCTGGTTTTTAAGAAAAACTACGTTTTTAACTAATGGGATGCGATGTATTTATGATTGATGTGTGTTTGTTCCTATGTGTGATCGTTTTCAAGAAAAATTGTGTTTTTAACTAATGCGATGCGATGAATTGGCTTGTTGATTGATATAAGTGTAAATGATATTATTATTGTAATGATTGGATTTTTGGGAAAAGTCTTAATTACAGAGGAGTCTCTGTCCAAAATTTTATAATGTGTTTTCCTATTTAATTCTTTATTAAATTTTTAAATGGGCATAAGAGTGTGTTTTATATATTGTAGTCCTCCTCTTTAATTTAGAACTTTCCTAAAAATATCAGTCTTGTGATATGATGAATTGTGAATTTATGAAATTTGGATTGTCTGAAGACCTAGGAAATCTGAATCTCAGGCATATGTATTATGTATAGATGTGATATGTGATTGCTTGTTATGTTGTTGATGATATGAAATTGAGATGTCATTGACGTGATTGATGATGTTGAAATGAGTAATATTGATATGCCTGATGACGATATTGAGATGATATGATGTTAAGGTTGATAATGACATTGATGAGAGATAATGTTGATGTGAACAATGTCATTGTGTGTGGATATACATGGATACCCATGGGGGATGTATGACGGCTTACCTTTGCGAGGAAGGATTTGTTCCTAGCCAGGTCATACATTGATGGTGCCCATGGTTGTAGGTTGTGTATGTACACGTGGGATGCAATGACTGGTTGGTTACCCTTGCAAGGATGGATTTGTTCCTAGCCACAGTCAGTGCATCGGTGAGCCCACATTGGTGTGTTATGTATGTACATGGGGGGTGCATGACAGGTTACCCTTGCGAGGACGAATTTGTTCCTAGCTGGGTCATGCATTGATGATGCTCATGTTTCATACTTCATTTGTATGTGTGGAAATAGAATGAAGGCACTCGCGTACATGTGGGTTTCAGTGGGCTGAGAACGCAGGTACTAAGGGGTCATCAGGTTTGGAATTCCCTTGCGACGCTGGCTGATCACCGGGTGGGGGAATGGCCAGTGCACGACAGGGTGGCCCTGATAGGCGGTGAATCATTTTTCCTGTGAGAGGCTACTTCTGGATATGGTACCACATTGCATGCTGATAGATGAGTCAGGTGCATGCATCATTCTATGCATGATTGTTTGAGTTGTGAAATGCATTGGATGATTGGTTTGTTGAGTGTGTATTGGAATCATGGATTTTTATTAATCATTATGGTGGGTAAAATTGTTTCCTTCCCAATTGCTGCTATCTGATGTTTGTTGATTTTATATAATAAACTCACCTTTGCATTTGTTGTACCGTGTGGTTGGTACCTGTGATGATCACGAACTTTCGTTCGTGGGAGCAGATGAGCAGCAGTAGGTGACCTTGGAGAGAGATCTTCTTTTTGTTGGAGCCGCCAAGCCGACGTAATGACGTTGGAACTCTTTTTGGAAGAGTTGTGTTTTGTTAGTTAACTCTTTCATAGTTAGTCCCTTAATCCTTTTTGTAGACATGTATATTTTGAATTGTAATTACATGTAAAACTAAATTAAGTTCTAAACAGGTGAATGATGAGTACTGATATAGTATATGTATACATATGTATTCAATTATTGTAGTTATATCGTGTGTATGATGATTGTATTATTGCAAAAAACTTACTACCATTTTCATAATCAGATTAATGAAGTTTTCATTAAAATTTGAAATTTACACGTCTAGAGTTTGTGATGTCGTAGCAACGAGGTGGGTCGTTACATTAGTGGTATCAGAGCAGGTCGAACCTTTTCGGCCGGTGAGTTATGAGTCTTCTATGTTTCTCTGTGCATTCTGTGTTTGCTTGAATGAATGTTTGATGGTTGAAGTAACTAGTTGTTTTTTCGTGGCTTGAACTGTTTGTATTTGAGACTTGCGCACCTCGTTGTGATGCATATGTTGTGGAGATTTCTTGGGATGGTCATAGCATGTTTGTATTACTAATGTCAGTTATACCATGACTTCCAATGCCTTGTCATGAGTTATCAGACTGGCCATCTGGGTAATTCGTGAAGTGCAATGGAACATTATGACAAACAGTCAGGAATACAAAGAGTAAAGAATCGGTGTAGAATTCTCTTGTGCTTTTGTTGTGTGTTTTCCTTTCGGGTTCTCACCTCTGGGTGCACGCAGGAAGTGATGGCTGGTAGAAATGACCGTGCTATAGCTAATGCTCTCCAAGCCTTAGCTCAGGCCCTGGGGAATCAGAATAGAGGAGAAGTTGTTGGAGCTACTGAGTATCATGGGTTAGATCGCTTTCAGCGGAAAAATCCCCCTAATTTCCATGGAGGGTAAAACCCTTATGGAAAAGTATAAGAGGGCATTTCTGGAAAAGTATTTTCCTGAAGATGTTAGGAACAAGAAAGAGATTAAGTTTCTGGAGCTTAAGCAAGGGAACATGGCGGTGGCTGAATATGCAGCTAAGTTTGAAGAATTGGTGAGGTACTTCCCTGATATTACGTTGTCGACACGCACCAAAACAATTTAACTACGTTAATTCTGTAGCACGGGATTAACCTAGGTCGACTCAGAGACACAATCACTATGGTTCTAGCTTCAATTCACTAATAACAGTAAGTGGGGGATTTTATCGAATAGTTTGTGTGCGTAAGTAAAGAGCAACACAGAAACTAACAGAATTCGAAAGAAGTAATGTAAAACAAAACTAAAGCATCAATCCAATTCACCTCACCAAGCAATTCGAATCATCATTGTTCTCAGAAATTTATCCTATTATGAAAGTTCATTCAATCTCACTCAATTGACTTAACCCCTAAATTGATTGAAACCACAACCCTAACTGAAATATCATCCAATTAATTTGTGGTTAATATTCGAAATTAGGAAATGAATCCATAACCTAATCCATTTTCAATCATAAACGCATTCATAATCATGAAAACAAAATAGCAATTGAAGAAGAAGATGAACATTCAAATAGAATTCGAAATACCAAACCAAAACTCAAATTCTCCTTGTGCTTGGGTTGAATCCTTGGATTGAGTGAGGATTTAGCCTTCCATGATCATCATCAGTGAAAGCCCCATGGAATTATTGCACGAAAATGGAAGAACAAAAAAATGAAAATGAAGAACAATGAAGAACAAGCAAGAACAGTTGAGAGAAAATGAGAGCAAGAGTTTTGATCCTAAAAACTTAAAAGAAGGAAATGTAAAACTATTTTTATTAAATGAAATTGTGTAATGAAATCTGTCCAATGTCACTAATAAGTAGTGACTAAGTCTAAAGAAAAGAATGGTTCATCAACAAAACCCATCAATTCTAATTATTTACTATTTACAACCGTAAAATTCAAATTTGCAGTCCAAAATTACAAGTGCAGAGGTGCTAACTTTGAAGCTCAAAATGACCCTCCAAATGACATAATTGGCCTAGGGCTATTTCTAGCAAACTTGTAGATCTTTTTGTTATCTTTCTAGGGACTCCTAGAATGCTGCATTTGGAGATCGGTAGCACTCTATAGGCGCTGCACAAGTTAGATATGTTAAGTGAGTAAAAATCCGAAAATACACTACAATTAGCAATTAAGCCCACTTACTTGCCTAGGCCAAAAACTGAATTAGAATGGAAAAATAAAAGTCCAAAAGAGCTCAAATAAGCTAAGAATGATAGACAAAAATTTAACTAAAAGCACTCTATCAAAATACCCCCACACTTGAACATTTGCACTCCTGGGCAAAACTAAAAGAAAGACTAAGAGAAAAATTCAAACTAAAGTAAACCAAAAATTTAAAGAAAGGGTATGAACAAGGCACGCATATTTTTCAATGGATCACAACAATGCTCAAAAGTGAGAGATGAAAAGATGGAAGAATAATATTGAGGTAACAAACAATCCATGAAAATATAATCAAAAAGTGCAAAGTGAAAAAGTCGTTAAGTTTAGGATTAAGAATGCACCAAGGTGATAGAATTCTCTCAAAGGGTGACACTCAACCTCACATGATGTGTATGGCTTGTATTTACACTCAAACACCACATGTAACTAGCACATCCAAGCATTGACAAGCCTCTCATTCATTCAACTTGAAATACACATGCATCAGAAGATCAAAAGGACTTTATTAGCTTGTAATGAATGGCTTAGGAAAAGGTGGATAAGAAAAGGATATTTAGGCTAAAACTTATGAGAAAATAGGGGCAATGGGGAGCAAGCCAACAAGTTAAAAGAAGGGGTAGAAACAAAGAGATGAAGTTTAAAGGAATTTATAATGATGAAATTGAACCATAACAACTTTTATTGCAAATATTTTTTTTTCTTTGCTTATACACAATTTTTTTTTCTTTGAACTTTTGCTATTTGAACTCTTTCTTTTCTCTTTTTCTTTTCTTTTCTTTCAAAACAAAACAAAATACAAACACCCTACACTTGTTTGAAACCCACTCCCAAAACAATTTCAAAGCCCCTTTTCTCCCTAAAGCTAGGGTAACATGGTTTTTCATCATTTTTTTAGTTTTTTTTAATGAGCTAAACAAGAAAGAAAAGGCTAGAGGCTCAAAAAGGGTGACAATGGATATCAACACAAGGATAGGTTTATTTGGCTAGTGGCTAAAAGAAAGAAGGCCTAAATCATCTCAATCAGAGCATGTGCAACAAGGAATGTCAAAAGAGGCAAGGCAAAACATAGAGTAATCTAGCACAAGGGTGAAATCACACATGAAAGAACATATCCACAAGGGCTCAAAAACTCACAAGGTACAATTCTACCACACATGGTTCATCTTAAACTCTATTTCTCAAGCCTACTTATCACTTCAACAATTACAACAATGATTCACATCAAGTATGAAACCTCTCAATGCAACCAACTTTTTAACATTTCTCACAATTTATGCAAGTTGGAAATCCTATGAAAAACATGAAAAAGTGCCTAAATTCAATAAAAACAGCAACAAAACAGAAACAGCAGAAACAGACAACAAAAACATACATACTCAAAAACAGAAATAGACAAACAGAAGACAGAAACCAACAGACAATGAAAAACAGACAGCAACAAAACATAAACAGACAGAAAACAGAAAATAATCAAAGAAACATATTTTTTTAAGATCTTTCACACCCCCCCCCCCCACTTTAAATGCACATTGTCCTCAATGTAAGCATGCAAAGCAATGCAACAAAGAGACAACAAATAAAAAAAGGGAAAAGGAAACTCCCCAAATGTCATTCAAGCAAAATTGGCAGGACCAAAGAGATGTCCTCCACAAGCTCCTCCTCCACTTGAGGGCTCTCATGAAATGCTTTGAGTTGGTGACCATTGACCTTGAAGACTTTGCCGGTAGCTTCATTTTTAATCTCAACTGCACCATGGGGAAAAACATTAGTAATAACAAAAGGTCCATCCCATCTAGATCGAAGTTTACCGGAAATAAGCTTAAGGCGAGAGTTAAACAATAACACTTTTTGGCCACCACGGAACTCCTTTCTAAGAATCCAAGAGTCATGGAATTTCTTCACTTTCTCCTTGTAAATCTTGGAGTTCTCATAGGCTTCTAAACGAATCTCCTCAAGCTCTTGCAACTGAAGCTTCCTTTGCATACCCGCTTCATCAAATGCCATGTTGCAACTCTTCACCGCCCAATAAGCACGATGCTCAATCTCCACTGGAAGGTGGCATGCCTTACCTAAAACCACCCTATAGGGAGACATTCCCAAAGGTGTGCGGTAAGCGGTCCTATGAGCCCATAAAGCATCCTCAAGAAGCTTGCTCCAATCTTTCCTGTTTGGTTGCACCCCCTTCTGTAACACTTGTTTGATCTCTCTGTTAAGAACCTCTGCTTGGCCATTAGTTTGGGGATGATAAGTTGTAGCAACTCTATGCACAACCCCATACTTATGAAGCAAGGATACGAATGACCGGTTACAAAAATGGCTCCCCTGGTCACTGATAATGGCTCTAGGCACACCATGAAAATAATAGGAACACTTCAAAACAACCAAGAGGGGGGGTGAATTGGTTGAACCTTGGTAAATTAAAATTTTTAAATCAGAGTTTCCACAGGATCTTTATCACTTTAAAAATTGTTTTGAAACCAAGAAACTTATATTCAATCAAATTCCTCTATCAAGAAATCAATAAGCAAATGATAGTTTTCTGTGTAATAAAATTTGATTCACAAACAAAGCAATTGAGAGATGAAGAGATAGGAATAAAGATCAGCCACAGATTTTATACTGGTTCACTTCAAACACTATGAAGCTACATCCAGTTCTTCCACTCAACACTAGAGTAGAGTTCCACTATTGCAAATAATATTCTTACAAGATATTACAAGCCTCTCTTTATCAACCCTAGATAA
>PYAF01000442.1:7957-23781 GCA_007407185.1 Glycine tomentella
TCAACAAACACATGGCATGCTACTTTTAATCTTTTAATAAACAAGGAAGAACATGGCTTTAATCCTAGAAGATTGAATGTTAAATTAACCTTAAGCAATTATCTAATTCATGTTTACCAAAATACTCCCCATACCTTATTTTACTTAAGCTTTGAACAGCTCCTATTCCTCTTCTTTGCTTCTTCACGTGAGCTCCCTAGAGTTAATAGTTTTGGATTCCCCTTTTAGGTAAAAGGTATATCTTGGAAAGGATGCACAAGGAGTGATGGGGTGTACGGCTACTTCTTGAATTTGGTTTAAAAGGGTTTTAATTTTGTTTTGAAAGGAAAAATCTTGGAGTTTGCACGTTCTACTCCCCTCTCCTTAACTGCACGGTTTCTTGGCTTTTTGTAGAATGAAAGACTTACTTTGTGTAAGAAAAAATCTCCAAATAGTAATTATGACTTGCTTTACAACTGGTTTAGTTTTATTGGCTAATTAATCCTTGCCTTCCATCTGTATTGTTCTTGAATTCTCTACACCTTTCTTTGTTCTTCACGTGCCACTCCCTTTGTGTAGCCAATTCCATTGAATTTTTAATCCATACGGTGGATACTTGATTTGTAGTACTAAAATATTAGTAAAATATCCTAAAGCTTTTAATGTTTTACTTTCTACTTGTTTTTATTTCATTGGCCATTGAATTTGGTTCATGCAAGTGTCCCTAGTCTTGATTCTTCTCAAGCTTTCTCATCTTCTCTAGTATTATGCACATGGGATGGCCAGCTTGTAGGAAAGTTTTACCACTTTTCTTCCATTTTCATGTAGTAACTAATCATTTAAAGATTTTTACGTTTTGCTTCTTTCTTAAAAATCCGTTTCTGTAAAATAATCATTCTGGGTTCGTTAACCGTTGGATCTTCTTCAAATTTTAAGGGTATACTCCTATCTCACATAGCTAACTTTTGACCGTTGGGATAGTAGAAATAATATCTCTAGCTTCTTCACGTGTTCAAGGGAGACAAGAGGAAGTTTATAAAAACTCTTCTTAGTTTCATTATTACCTAACTTTACATTTGGACCAATAAAAAGGCTAAGCTCCTTAACTCTCCATGTGTCCATTCTTGAGTGTTCCTAAAATTTTTCTTCCTTGATCTTCAATCCCACGGCCAAGGCTTTTTGTTAGGAATTCAAGTTTCACCAATTTTCTTTTAATTACATGTAATAGCTTTATTTGATTTCTTATTGGTCCATTTTGCTTTTAGTTATTAAGATTACTAAACTAACTTATTTAGGAGACCTATTCCTTTTATAATTAAGATAAAACTCCATAGATTATGTCCATCCTCTTCTTATAATTTTCTGACACCTAAAATATCCTAAACCGGAGTTCTTTCTAAAATGTCTTTCAAAATTTATAGAAATTTCATCTTATGAATCTTTGTTTCTTTCTTGATCAATAATTGGTTATCTAGAAGTATTTTATTCCATAATTAGGTTTCCACAGAATTTCCTTACCTATCTGGACATTTTTGGCCTAAAGGGTATTTTGGTCATTTTCCACACGGACCTAACTGTCATTCTTGCAATTGTCCAAGGATATTTTGGTAATTTCTCCTAGTAAATATCTTACTAAAATATCTAGGGATACATTGGTCATTTCCAAAATTGTTCAGGGCAAAACTGTCATTTTCACCCTAGGACATAAATGTCATTTCCAAAATTGTTTAGGGGCGTTCTTGTCATTTTGTCCTAAATTTTCTACTGCCTTTCATTAACATTTTATTCTTATTAATTGTTTGTAATTCCCTAAATTTTGGGGTGTTACACTTAAGCTGGAAAATGCGCGGTCCATTAGCTTCGGAGAAATGTGCAGTTAGATCATACCACACTTCATAAGCATTGGAGAAGTAGAGAAGACTATCAGCAATCTCCTTGGAAACCAAATTTAAAATCCATGAGATAACCATGGACAGGGAAGCCAAGCCGAGAATAAAAGATCTAAAGCTGGAGGTCGTAAAATGCAGCCATCGACAAAGGATAATTTATTCTTGGCAGTCAGAGTAAGAAGCATAGCACGACGCCAAGAATTAAAGTTAGATCCAGAAAGGGTATGGGGCACCAAAATCAAACCAGGATGATCACCACTCTGAAGAAAATAAGGACTGGAGTTGTCTTCCATGGAAGCGGAAGAACCAGAAGCAGAATCGGTACGATTGGCATTATTACCACGGAGCCATGGATTAAAAATGAGCCATGGATTAAAAATGGTACGAACTGAAAAACGAAAAAGATACTTATGATACCATATTAGTTTATCAAAAATCAGAGAGAAAATTGATAAACGTGATGTGCATCATTTCTTATTTCTTAACAAACTCATAGAAGTGTCAAGTATATATAAAGGAGAATGCCACACCAATTGGTGTGAGTCACCTAACAGAATGAGGTGCACGTCCTAACAAAAAACACATGTAATACAATCCTAACAAAAAAGATATTCTCACTAATAACAAAAATAAAAACTAATTACAAATAAAGAAAATACAGAATATATACTAAGAATATGCAATTTGAAACAAATGAGTTGTGAATTCATGATTTACTAGATTAGTAAAGCTAGAGTATCACTGAAAGTTATGGTTCATATTCTTATACTAAAACAAATCACTCAAAGTTCACATTTCATTTATAGATAAGTGGGAACTTCATGCAATTTCCCTGTGACGAAGGAAATTGTGAAATTCCCTATGAATGTTGGGTGCGATAATGCTACTAATTGAGAATTGCAAAATGTGGTCCAAACCAATGCAAAATGCGTGCAATTCCAGTTTTAGGCTTATCAGTTTCTATAGCCAAAGGGACTAGTATATTATTGAGGATGACACAAACTTAAGCAACGGTCAAGGATGCTTCAATTATTCATTCATTGTTTGGTCACCCATACTTCATTCATGGACCACACCCCTCCCTAGGCCCTATCTTGTTTGTGTTTGGCTTCATTTGTCTTTTAATATTAAGGAGATAATAGTTTATAGTTACATCAATCAACTGATTGCATTCATTAAGAAACGAATATTATTACAATTACATTTACATGTCTTTGTTAGGGAGGCAAAAAAAAGAAAAAGCCTGTTACAAAGCAAAAAACATAACAAAAAAAGTGATATTGTAGCATCACTTCCTCGAATGTGAAAATAAAATCCTCAATTCAGTCAATTACATATGAAGTTTGAAGGGGTTTGCAAAATATAGGGTGTGCACCTCGACCAAAAAAATTTCCCTGTGAATGTTGGGTGCAACAATGCTACTAACCTGGATTTGAAGTCGCGAGGTACTTCGTTGAGTGTAAGCAAGAGTCATGGAGCGAGAGGGATGAAAGGGAGAGCGAGAGATAGAGAGCGAGACCGCACCGGGAGTTTCACCACCGTCGCCAGAGTGAGAGAGCGACATCGGGACTTTCACCACCGCCGCGAGAGTGAGAGTGAGAGAGCATGAGTGAAGGGTGAGAGAGCAAGAGTGAAGGGTTTGGGTGCCATAAATCATCTTTTATAAAAAAAATCCAACTACATTGATTTTTAAATAAAATCGATGTTATTGACGACAAATTCAACATCGATTTTTTAAAAATTGATGTTAACATGAGTTAGTTAACATCAATTTTTGGAAAAATCGATGTTAACGTCGTCATATTATTTACGAATATGTCATCGCGTTTTTGTTAACATCGGTTATATTAAAAACCGATATTAACGTAACGATGTTGAATAACAATTTTTTAGTAGTGTATAAAATATAAAAGACTAAAATTGTCCTATTATAAAATGAGGGAGACAAAAAACGTGGCGTCCCAAATCAGGACATTATGCATCAATTCTAAGTTGAAATTTTTTATCCAACAACTTTTAATTTAAAATGAACTTTTCAAGACCAAAAACAATGAGTCTAATAAATAACTTTTACCTATTCTTTAAGCTCTTATATTTAACTTTATCTTAAAAATAACTTATAAGTTAAAAATAAGTTAGACCAAACGATACCATATACAATTGTGACCAAGGAAGTGATGATAAGTTTACTAGCTAAGGAAGATTATGTTTTCACTGTTTCGATATCTTCTTAATTTCGAATTGGAAGATCCCAATCGCGTTTCATCGCGAATTGCTAACCTAATAACATCGATTATAAATTGAGAACAACGTTTCATCATCAATTGATAAATTAAGAACCTTTTTTTTTTTGTGTACACCAATTTTTTAAGTATTGGCGTCATGTTTTTACGAATTTTCTGAAAACAAAGTTTTAGAAGTAATATGAACATAACTTTTCTTGTATAAAAAAACAAAAATAGTAATGTGAACATTCTTTGCTAAAAGCCTACGTCCATTACTAGTTAATTACTTTGACATGAATGTTTGATTACTAGATACTAATATTAATTTTCTGAGAATATCAGTGATGACATTATTATCAATCTGACGATAAAAAGGGAAAATGAAACTGATTGGGGTATTTTCAATGGAGGCAAGGAAGAACACAAGACTGACAAAAGAAGCTTGAGGGTAGAAAGATGAAAAATACAGGGTTTTGTTTTTATCTTAACTTGATTTAATTCTTTATTTTAGCAATACTTTATTTTGTTATTTATTAATTTGAAAATTTTAAAATTAATTTATATATATTTAAATCTTTAACATATAATACACTTGTTTATTAATAACGTGATACACTCTCATTCATTGTTGACCTATTACATAATAGAAGAATGGTCTATTGTATTTATTCTCTTATACAAACACCTCCACACTCATTGCCCTTTAATTATGGATATTAGAGTTAAACCGACTCAATCGAAATACTAGATTACTGGATGAAGAGTCGACCTAATAAATCTTTAGTTGACTCGCATAATTTGGAAATTAATAAAGAAATTATATATATATATATATATTAATTTCTGTATTTATTAATCAAATAGTTGTTATAATTTAGTGGTATAATGGCACCTATATTCTTCAAGGTTACAAATTCAATCCAGCCAAGGGAATTTTTTTTTTTCATTAATTAATTGTCATATATTCATAAAGCCAACCTTCACTTGTCTATTCCACTACACAGTGGAGAACAGAATAGGGAAGCGCGGATAAGTGTGTGTACGTAGGCATATGTACACTGATGAATTCTAGAGTGCGAGACTTTTTTTTTCCCCGTTTGTTTGCTGAGGGGAGCATTGTTGCATGCATAGCAGCACATCGGAGCGACCGAAACTACCTTATATCGTATTGTCTTTTTCTCTTCCTTCCTATGTTCTCTTCTTTCCCCGCTCCTTCTCCTCTTCTCTTTCTTACCATTCTCTGATGACGAGGCGACCCCTAGCTCACTGTTGACATGGCTTCCTGAGCGTAACGACGACGGGTTCCCAATCTTCCAGTGCTTCCCGTGGTGCCACTGACCACGACTTCCGAATCTACAATTGGGACCTCTTCTGCAATATTTTTCAATGCAACTTTGACTCAGATCTCAAGCTTCTTTTGCTTTTTTGCTTTTTTTTTTTTCGTTTTTATTCAAATCTGTCTTGATTGGTTTCGTATATTTTTGTTGTTGATTTTGGTATTGATTTCTTAGATCTATGCGATTTAAATAATGAAAAATCAAATATTTTAAAATTGAATCTAAAATGACTAGAAAAGTGATCACCATATATAATTTGATTATTTTGAGTAAATTCAAAATTTTTATAGACGAAACCAATCACTAGTTTTAAATCATGGGTTGAATTAAATCTTATACAAAATCAGAAATTAGTTAATAGAAGAATAGAAAAAACTTTTATTTTGTCACTTAAGTTATATATAAATTTTATAACACGTTTTTTATTACTCAGAATAGAACGATATATATTTATTTTATAACCTTGAGAGTGAAGATATGAGTTTAATCAAAGTATTGATTGAAAACATTTTCGTTTTGCATTTCCCATTTTTTATATAGATCTTTAATCTATAGTGTGTAGTCTAGCCTCAATTATATGTTCAAATTTATGTGGAGGTTGCGGTATATGGAGGCGTCGTCACCATGGCCACCATCTTCGGTTGTGGCATTAGGAAGGAGAAGGGGGAAAAATAAAAAGGGAGGAGAGGGGAAGGCCTCCAGAAATCACATTTTGAATTGGTGTTCAGTGGTCGGAGTAGAAGAGAAGGGAAGAGGAAAAGAGAGAGAAAAAAATGAACTCTGACAATGCTCTGAAGTGTTAATGACAACGATGGTCCATAACAATTGAGTTTTGTTATTTTGGTAGAGTAGAGGAGGAAGAGAATGAGGAAGGAAAAAAGGTAGAAGAGTATAATTGGAAAGAAGAGAAAGTTAAAAAATAAAAAACAAAAGAAAACAAATGATAATCAATCTGATCCATATATGTTTTTTATTAATAAATATAACGATTCTTGTCAATTTGAAAAGAACTTTCTAATCGTGCATAAGATGTTTAAGAACATCTCCAATAGGAAGTGCTTATCGCGTTCCTTCACTACAAGAAACAGTTTCATGAAGAAATTGCCCACTGGAGATTGCCTCCGTGGCGAAACAAATTCGTGAAGAAAAAAAAAATGCATCCTGTATAAGAAACTCATGCTTAACAATAAAATACTATTATCCAGCATCAACCACCCATCTAAAAAATGAGGAAAAATAACAAGAAGAAGAACAAGGGCAACAGTGTGAGATAAACAAACCATCTTACCATGGTGGTTGCGCAATGGAGTTCCGCAGGCAACGGTGGTGGTTGCGTGAGGGAGGTTCATAGGCAATGGTGGTGCTGCGCGAGGGAGGTCCGCGGGCGACGATGGTGGTTGCGCGAGGGAGGTTTGTGACGAAGGCTCAAGGGCTAACGATGGTTGCACAAGGAAGGGGCTGCAATGGTGGTGGCACGACAAAGGGGCCGCGACAGTGGTTGAGCGAGGAAGGGGTTGTGACGATGCTGGTGTGGTGTGAGGGGGTGATTGAGACTGGGAAGAGAGAAAGAAGCAAAGCAAGCGAAAATGGAAGGAGAAGAAGGGAGAAGCTTTTGGAGAAAAGAGAGAAAAGAGACGCATGGAGAAGGGAGAAGGCTTCTAGAGAAAAAGAGAAAGGAGATGCATGGAGAAGGGAGAAACGCATGGAAAAGAAGGGAGAAAATGGAACATTGGTGGCTGGTGATGGGCTTCTTGTGGTTACCAAATTTTTGGAATAAAAAATTTGGCTCAAAAGGAATGTTGAAGAGAAAATGAAAAAACAAATGAAAAAGCAGTGATGACCATTGTGAGACAAAAAATGAAACAACAAAGGGAACGTTGAAGAGAAAAATTACAGTTGCAATGATGACCGTTGTGAGACAAAAATGAAAAAGCAAATGAAACGTTTAAGAGAAAAATTATTGTTAGAGTTTTCACTATAAATTTGGCTCAATGAGATGGAATTTTGCACACAATATTTCTACTCCTAATTTTTTCTTGTTCCTATCAAGCCTCAATTTTTTTATTCTCTCTAAAATGGATCCCAATCAGTATAATTTGCAATGTTAATATAGTTATTTGTAAAATCAAACACCCTATACCAGTGAAAATTCTCAAAATCCATCTCAGTATGTATGTATCGACCACCCTCTACAATTGAAAGTTCTCAAAATCCACCGCAATATGTTATGTATTCACCACTACCACCTCCTACTAGTGAAAATTCTCAAAATCTACCACATTGTGTTATGTATCCACCACCCCACACATGTGGTATATGCATCATCCATCCAATGTAGAGCCACCTACCAGTGGTAGTTCTCAAAATCCACAATTTTGTAGTCAACCATCACCCCCACCAATCCAAACACGTGTTATAGGCTTTCTTTATCCAATATTGAGCCCTAAGCAATGAAGTTCAATCACCAATCAGTGTAGACAATATTCAATTAGATGAGGGAGCACAAAATTCTAGTGGGAAAAAAACTTGTACAACATTCTCAGTGACAGAAGATGTGATTCTCGTGTGTTCATGGCTCAATGTGTCAAATAATTCAATAATTGGTGTCGAACAAACGTCAAAGCAATATTAGGCAAGGATAAAAATGCGTACAACAATGACGATGTGTGTCAAAGCGAGCAATTTTGTGAAAGAAGCTGGACTCAATTGAAATCTCAATGGAACAGGATCCACCTTGCAGTTCAAAAGTTTAACGAGTGCTACAAACAAGCAGATAAACATAGGAGAAGTGGAAATTCAAAGAAGGATGTTATGACTAATGCTCATATGATTTACTCATAGGATACTAGTAAAAAATTTGGGGTTGAGCATGCTTGGTTGTTGTTGAAAGATCAACCAAAATTCGATGCTGAATTTTATATCAAATTGTTCAAAAAGAACAAAGGTTTATGTTGGTGGAAATTACTTGTCGTCTTCTAACCTAGAGACACTCGTTGAAGTTGAAGAATATGATACGCCATCGATAATGTCTCGCCCAATTGGACAAAAAACAGCAAAAAGGTAGAGCAAAGGAAAAGAAGCTTCTAACATTCTCGATTTATCTGCATAGAAAGTGTAATGAAGGACAAAAATGTGAACACATCAAAACCTATTCAGTTAAAGGAGGTACAAGAAAGGCGTATGGAGTATGAAATCTTCATGAAGGATACATCCAACATGTCTGAACAACAACGCCAAGACCACAAAAAGTATTGTGACCATATTAGGAAAAAACTAGAATATTAAATATTTAGTTCTTATCTACGAATGTTATGCTAATGTTGTGTTTGATATTTAATTTTAGCAGTGTAGGTCGTTGATGTATCTTAAATTCATAATTTTATGTTGTAAAACTAGTCGTTGGAACTAGCCGTTATAAAACTAGTCATTATGAATCAAGCTATATAAATGTCCAATATTTCATCATTCTCACATGCTCTCATACAAATTACAAAATATTTATCTTTGAATTCAAACACTTCAGTTACCATATAATGGATCTAAACATCGATTTAGATGAAGTTTTGGATCGAATGATAGATGAGGAATTGGAAGACAACACTGATGAAGAAATCATTAGGTTAATACTTGAGTTTTGGGTCAATGTCTTTATGTAATGCTATTTATTTCCATTGTTATGTTTTTTTTTTTTTTTTATTTCAATGTCATTGTGTTTAATTATCTATTATTATGTAAAATGTATTTTTTATTGTTACACATTTCCATTTAATGTTATGTAATTTTCATTATTTTTAATTGGTATTTAATATTTTTTTCAATTAATCATATTTATTATTTGTATTCATAAAAAAATGAAAAAAATATTTTATTGATATAATAATTAAGTTTTAATAAAAAATATAAATGTGTAAATTTTTTGAAGTTTCTTGCAGTTTCTTGCATTTGAACAAAATTTTATAGGAATTTCTTATGAGTGACGTGACATTATGAGGTCCACAAAAAGATAATTTAGAGGATCTAAAAACTCATATAAACATTTGATCTTTATAATTTTTTTTTCAACTTTTAGTCTTTATAAATTTTTTTTCATTTTGATCTTGTAAGTGCACAGTTATGAAAATTAAAAAATAAAATTTTAAAAGGATTAAAATTAAAAATGCATAAACATATACAACAAAAAATAAATAAAATATATTAGAGGAATCAAAACTGAATTAAAAAAAATACAAATTTACAAAGATTAAAAATGAAAAATAATAAAATTAAAGGGATCAAATTTTAAAAAAAATGCAAACTTAAAAAATTAAAATATATTTAAACTTATTTTCTATTGCTACAAAATTGGCATATTCCCAAGACGAGATATTACGCAAAAATATAAATAAATCAGCTTCAACTTGATCCTTTTTAGAGTCAAAGGTACACACACAGTCATTTCCCATTTGACATTCTCATCAATTAATGATAATTTTATTTTTAACATTACAAGATATATTTTTAATTTAGTCACTGAGAATATTTTATAAATTTAAAAACTCAAATAAATTGTAACTTCCATATGGAGATGAGAAAATAATTAATGTTTTTTTTTTTCTTCTCTCATATATTGATATGCTATTATAAATTCGGAGGCAAACATATGTTCCACGCATGCATGTGCCTTCCGAGGTTGACCATTTTTCCAAACTCAGCAACTCCAAAGTAATAAAATTTATGAGCAAGGGACTCCTCCCTCATTCATCGAGGTTTTTCTCTTGGTTTACTTTACATCTTTTGCTTTTATAAGTCGCTAGGTTATAAATTAAAGCAACACATCAAAACATGCGCCTTTCTTATGGGAGCTTCAACTCTGAACGCAATGTCAAATTAAGTTTCAAACACAAGATCTTCAAAGGATCGTGCGTACCTTGATAAAGTAGAGCGATCAATTTGTCCCTAGATGGAGTGGGCTTAGTGATTTGAAATAAAGTAAGGAATGGCATGCACGATTGTCATCAATTAGGTGATGTTATTTGTCCATTTTCTTAATTTGGTGGTTAAATTTTAAATTACAGAAATGTACATGTCTTTGATCTATCACAAAGATTCATTTATTTTTGAATAAGTTCACATTGAAAGCCTAAAGGTGTACGCTGTCTTTTCTTCAAAGAAAATAAGGATACCGCACGACTATAATCTAATGAATGTGCTTGATTTACAATAATAGTTGTTCCAGGAAAGAACAATGTCAGTAGGTCTCCTGATAGCAACAGCTAAAGTATTAATGTACCCAGAAAAAACTTTGTCAAAGTACAAAAATCAGAGCCGAAACAAGTGCAACAACTCCAGGTCTTTTATAGGGTCAAGAGATTTAATAAAGCAACCAAACATTAGGCCAGAAGTCGCCAAGAGAGGTTCTCGAGGAAGGCCAAGTTCTCCAGTTCCTCTTTAGTCAAGAAATCCTTAGAATAGTCCTCGTATCGACGTGGCACCTTAACCTAGTAAATAAGAAATAATACCTTTCAATCCTTATAAAAAAATGATTTTGTCCAAGAAAGCCTTATGGAAACTTTAAAGAACCCAATAGTTTTTTATACCCGAAAAATAGATCATTTTTAAATTATTACCTAAAATTCATTTTTATCAAATAACTACTTGAAAAAACTTTATGTTTCAACTTAGTACCTATCATTAGTCTCATTTAGTCTTATTCTGTTAAGTGATGACATAACAGACGTAGTATCACGTTATCAAACCTAATCACTGACATCTCATTACCAGCTTATTGTCACGTCATCACCTTCTTCCCCTTCTCTTTCTTCCCTTACTCCCCTTGTCCAATGGAAATCACCATCACCACCGACCACACCACGCCACCACTGTCGAACGCCACCTCAAATACCTCCACCGTCATGCCCAGCTTCCCCTTCCTCCCTTCCATCGCCCTTTGCATCCTCACCATGAACTTCTTCTTCCCGTTGCTTGTATTCGTTGAGTTACTTTTACAATGGTGTCAACATAGATATTTCCTTTTTTTTTTAAAAAAAACTTTTAATGTTAACTGAATAATACAAAGATGTTAAGGATGAGGATGGTTACCCTAAACTTGGTAGCAGCACCCCAAATGAGGGAAGTCTCATTACAATCATGGTGTCTGTGATTCGCTCTTATCTTCCCCAACCGAATTTCTCCCACGTGAAGTGACGCACACGACATTGCTCCACCTACACAACACAACACACTCAAAATCTCTCAACACAAAACGATGATGTATTCAAATTACATGGTACCTAAAATGCCAAAAGCAAGGGCGAGATCGATATGATTGAAGATCCAGCCGTGGCCTCAGTAGCATCGAACCTGACAAGGTTGACCCTGATGTCCATGTGGGAGGAGTGAGGGGGCGCGTAGGCCACGTGTTGAAGGCGAAGTGAGAGCTACACGAGGAAGAGGAAGGCGGTGAGGATGAAGGGGATGGAGTGGGGCCTCTACAGGAACCACATCACCATTGAGGAGGCACTGATCTGATGTTGCTACAATGTAGTTGTTTGCTTGCTTGTGTACTTGATTCTCCTCCTCGCCAGTGCTGTTGCCGACATCATTGTGTTGTTGCCCTCTCTCTTTCCACATTCATCCTACAGATTTCGAATTGGAATAATTTTAGGGTGACGAGGAAGAAGGAGTTCATGGTGAGGATGTAGGGGGTGACAAAAGGGAGGAAGGGGAAGCTGGCCATGTCGGTGGAGGTATTTGAAGTGGTAGTCAATGACACGTTCGACAATGGTGGAGTGATGGTGGTGGTTTCTGTTGGAGATAGGGAAGAAAGGAAGAAAGGGAAAAAGGAGAAAGGGAAGAAGGTGATGACATGACAATGAGGTGTCAGTGATTAGGTTTGATGATGTGGCACTCTGTGTGCTACATCAACACTTAACAGAATGAGACATATAAAATTTTCAGGTACTTATTTGACAAAAAATGAATTTTAGGTAGTAATCAGAGAACAACCTATTTTTCAGGTACGAAAAACATATTTAAGCCTAAATTTTTTATCAGTAGAAGTAAAGAACTTAAACAAGGGTCGGGAGGCAAGACAAGACACCCATCTTGCCATCTTTTTAGGCCGAGAGTAAAAGAAATACAAAAGACTTCGGGCGAGCCTTGGTATAAGTATACAAACAATGCCAAAAATGTCTAAATGGCTACCCACCCATTCAGGTGCAATTGAAAGGGGGTGACAGTTCAATATTCAAAAAAACCCGTCGTAAATTCATCGAATAGGACACATACATGAAGGTTCCAGAATATACAGTCATACATATTGAAAGAAATCATTATTTTTGTTTCCTTTATCTAAAAATACAAATTCTACTGGAGGATGAGCATCGATCCAACACAATTGCAATGTAATTAAACAGAGCTCGTCCTCGTCTACAAACATACCAAGATATAATCGAGAAAGTGTTGGATACTAGAGAAGTACACCCTGATCTCCCTGTTTACCTAGGTATAACTCGACAACTTTATTAACGAAAACTCATTCTTCTCTTTAATGAATTTTCGGTAGGGGTGTCATAGTGTGCCCAAACCCGATGAACCAACCCGGCTCACCATGGGTTTGGGACAGACAGGACTCAAAAAATTCAAAGTTTCACTTTAGTGGCTAAAACTCAACCTGACTCACTTAACCTATGGGTCAGACAGGTTTGAGCCGAGTTGAACCTCTTAAAAATACAATTATTTATTTACTAAAAATATTGTAGAGTAACTAGTGAAAATAACATTGGAATGATTATTTGTGTACTTAAGACTATGGTTTGTTAAGACTTTGGAATGTATTTATGCATTTGAGACATTTAAATAGTTACTTTAATTATAATATATTAATATTATATGCTTGAATGGTTATTTGAGACATTTTCCTAATAGTTGTATTTGTATTTCAATCATTTGATTGCTTTTTAGGGAAAAATTTCACTATTTTTTTAAAAGAAGACAAAAAAATGTTTTATGTTTTTATTTTATTTTATTTTTTTTTGTTATTTTTATCAATTTGGTGAGCCAACTCACCTAACCCACCAATCCATGGTGGGCTGAGCCAGGTTGGTATTTCATGACTCACTTAAATGTGAGTCGGGCTGGCACAACCTATTTAACTGTCAATCCATGGGTCCCAACCTGTGTGGGCCTTGGAACACCCTAAAATTTTGATAACGAAAAATATATGTTTGATGTATTTTTTGTGTTATTTTATTATTTGATTCTTTTAGATTGGTTGAAGTGTTATGTAAATTATTCTTGTGCAATTGCTTGTTGAGGATGTTAAGTTATATGAAGTTTGTTAGATTTGTGTTGAAATGACATTGATAGTTTGACCCAAAATCTGTTTCGGTAAAACCACAATATCAAACACATTCACCCCTGGATCGCCTTCAAATTTTGACAATAGGTTTACAACTCATCTCTTCATGTTTTGACCGTTGCGATTTACAAAGTAACAACTTTTGGTGTCCCGCTAAGCGCGACCAACTCGCTAAGCACAATTCAAAACAGAGAGAGAATTACGTTGAGCGAGACGTGCTGAGTGAGCATTGCAGTCATAGTTATAAAAACCAGTTCGGTTCAGCCGGTCGGACTGGTCCAACCTAGATACGGTGGTATAGTCGGACCGAGTGCACTATCGGATCGCTCAAGCAAGTGACCCGAGATGACCCGGTCAAACCCGACCGATTTTGATGAAACCCGATGACCCGAACCATTTTTAAAACCCGGATTGGGTTGTGCCACCGCCGAACTGCAAGGGAACTCGCTGTTCCGGCCTCTCATCTGATAACGCGGACTGGGTTGTGCCATTGAAGTGGCGTTGAACGAAGAGGAAGCGGACGAGAGGAAGCACTGAAGGTCTGAAGCGGAAGAGGAAGCAGTATGTGTGCAGTACTGAAGAGGAACGAAGCACTAAAGAAGATGTGGCACTGAAGAGGCGCAACATTGAAGAAGAGGGAGAAAATGAGGCTGCGGAAAAGGCTTATATTACTAATATATATGGGGATTTTTAGGGTTTTTTTTTTTTATTTGGACCTTGATTTGCTTCATGCACTCCCTTTATTGCTTACCGTACTCCTTCTGACTCATTTTTTTATATTAAAAATTGGACTTATTTTTAATTTAAGTAGTTGCTATTTACACTTTTTTTTTATTAATACACTTTACTTGTGTTATCAACTTTAATACTTCAATTGTCATTTAAATTTTTTTAGACTTTTCTTAATCAAATAATATTAGTTATATATTTATATATAATTAATTTTAAAATATTTAATATAGGCGGGGCAAAACCGGGCCAATTCCTGACCCACCGATTGGATCACTGACTGTTGCGATATCCGCACACTACGGCAAGTGCACCGCTCGTTTCAAGTAATAAAGTAGATAAGTAAAGTATTGTCTCCACAGAGATTGGGGTGAAATTCACAGTAAAATTTAATCAATGTAATTGGAAGTAAAACAGAAATCGTTTAAGAGAAGTGTTGTGGATTGGATTGGTTGTTTGAATGTAAAACAGACTATAAAGAAATAAAGTGCAGTAAATTAAGTAGAGTTGTTACCAATGGAAAAACAATTGTGGTCAGGCACAAGCTCTTTTGATTCCTACCTCTTTCACTTAACTAGTTACAACATTTGCTAACTCAAATGATATATCTTTCCTAGTTTAGTAAACCCTAATTCCTTAGCGATTTCACCCTTTAACAAGAATCCTAATTCCTTAGTGATTCCTATCAAGCATGTAAAATACTATATCAATGGTTTGCTTATTTCCAATTGTTCAGAGAATAAATCTTTTCTAGTTTAGCTAATCCCTAATCCCTTAGTGAATTAACACTTTAACTTGAATTGAAAACCTAATTCCTTAGTGAATTCTATCAAGTTAAGCATGTAAAAGACTATATTATAAGGTTCTGCAGCCACGCATCCCTATCCGTAGGTAATGAACAACTGTTACTTTACTAAGGTCAGAAACTAGAATCCCAACGTCCCCATTGCGAACCCTAACCCTCAATACTTAATTAGAATGACCAATTCCAAAGGGTTGATTCACTAAGGAATTAGGGATTAGCTAATATTGAAAAGACGTATTCTCCGAGCAATCTTAACACGAACCCATATGATTTGTTCTTTTAATGCTTAGTTTGACAGAATCGCTAAGGGTTTAGGGTTCTTGATCGAATTAAAGGGTGAAATCACTAGTTATCTAGGGTTTACGATCGTAGTAGAGATTTATCGTATGTGAACCTTAAGGTAATAATCCAGTCAAGTGAAAGAGGTAAGACTCAGAAGGAATTGCGCCTGACCACAATTATCAATCACTTGGTAATCTCTTCAACTGTTTACTGTTTCTTTTAAATTTTGTTTTAATACAA
>PYAF01000443.1:5944-23355 GCA_007407185.1 Glycine tomentella
AATTTAGGAAAGATTTATTATTTGTGTAACTTAAACTACGAAACCAGTCAAGTGAAAGAGGTAGGACTCAGAAGGGATTGTGCCTGACCACAATTATTCTTCCATTGGTACTCTTCTAATTAAATTTACTGTTTATTTTGATTTCCTGTTTTTATTCAACAACAAATCAACCAACAACAACTTTCTCTCAACATTTACTATTTTTCTTTCAATCACACTGATTTACTATTACTGCGAAAATCACACCAATCCCTGTGGAGAACGATACTCACTTACCTAATATTATTACTTGAAAACGATCGGTGCACTTGCCGTGTTTTGCCGAGTCGCGCAACACATTTCACCTACAATAAGTGTTTTTTTTTTTTTAAAGCCAAAGCCTAGGCTAGTTCTCCCTTTTTTGGAAGCTTCTAGAGAAAGAGGAGACCATATTTTTCTTCTTCTTCTAAGTTTTACCAAGTGTTCTTGAACCCTTCTTCCATCAAGCTTAGGTAAGTGACCTCCATTTTCAACTCTAAGCTTGATTTCCACTTCATCTTCTTGCTCTATTCTCACTTGTAGTTTCAAAACCTTATTTTGAACTATTGAAGGTTGGAAACTTGAATCTAAACTCCCTCATTCTTCCTTCTAAGTTTCTTGGAGAGTAACAGAGGTAAGGGGGGTCTCTCCAACTCTTAAACCATATGCTTGTTGTTGAACTTCCTTGAACATGTTGCTTTCAAATTTTTGAGCTTGCTGTCATGTGCTGAATATGGGTGTTGAGTTGTTTTCCTATAGTTTTTGAGGCCAAAAATGAGTTCTTTTCATGTCAAAACATATAGTTAGCCTAAAATTTCACCCAAGTCGGAGTTTCCTAGCAAAAACAAATAAAACAAGTTTAAGGATCTTTAGTAAAATGAAAAATCTGTCACGAATTTGGACTGAGAGTTATCGAAGTATGGATTGTCTTTATTAAAGTTTTGACCTCAAAAATGAGTTTTTTAGGTTTGAAAATGTATGGTAGAAAATAAGATTTGCAAAAATAAATTTGACTCTCGAAGAACCAAGAGCCCAAAAAATAAGTTAGGAGCAAAAACCTTTTAAAAATAGAATCTTTCTTTCAACCAAAATCACCCTTGGAATTCAAGTAATGCCTGAAAATAAATCTTGTTAATAATTTCTTGATCACCCAAATCCTAACAATGAGAAATGAACAGAATTAGAACAAAGAACATACCAATTTATACTAGTTCACCTCACAACATTGGAGGCTACATCCAGTTGCTTCCAACTAACACTAGGATAGAGTAATTACTATATCAAAGAATCTTTTACAAACAGTTTACAAGTGACCTCTTTATCAACACTAGACAAAGATACAGATTCTAAAATCCTATTAGAATCAAATCACCAAGATACTGAGAACCCTACTCAAAATCTCAACCTCTAGAGAACCCTACTCTAGCATGTTTGAAAAGAAACACAATGATATATCTCAATACAACAAAAATAGTTAGAACATCTAAAAAGATAGGTTCAAGATAAACACAACCTGAGATCTTTCATGTATGAATGAATGACATGAAATGATATTACCACACTCTCCAGGTTGTAAAAAATAATAGCTCAGAATCACGATCTTGAAAACCTTCCTTTTTTAAAACATCTTCTAAAAAAAACTCAGAAATCTTGATCACACAAGATGTTGTTTGAACTCAGAGTAAAACAGGAATTTGGGCACTTATGAAAGCTCATAAACTTTTGGGTAAGTCACTCTCGTTCAGAGTAAATCACTCAATGTCTATTTATAAGAAAAAGACTCACCAAGCTATATATAAAACAGAATTAACTGACAATAATCGATTAATTCACTGGTGTAATCAATTAAATTGTCATATGTAACCGATTAAAGTAACTAAATAATCGATTAAACTGTTCACCAGCTTTCTGGAAATGATTTCATGAACACAATAATCGATTAAACCGTATTGTAATCAATTAATGCAGCAAGTCATGAATGTTCAAAACACTTATGTAATCGATTACGATTCATAGTAATCGATTAAAGCAGCAAGACATGATTTCCAGAAATAGACTATGTAATCGATTACAAGAAATGGTAATCGATTAAGTCAGCAATGCATGGTTTTCTTTTAACACTATGTAATCGATTAAAATGAGTATGTAATCGATTAAACTATTCTTCAAGTCTTTTCCAGAAAAGTTTGAATGTCTATAATCGATTATACTGATTGTGTAATCGATTAAAGCAGTAAGTTTTGCTTTTTTTTTTTAAACAACTAAGCCTTTGAGAACTTAACATCTTGTAAAACCATTTGATTTCTTTAAGATTTAAAACCATGAATGCATGATCATGAGAATGCACATGCTAATAAAATATCACAAGGCATTTAACTTGGACCACTTAGACAAATTACAAATGTCTTCAAATGATTGGGCATATAAAAAGCTAAAACAAAATCAAGTCTTCAACCTTGGTTCAATCTCCTTGCAGCTTCCTTTAAATTCAACAAGTTTAACCTTGGAATTTGTGCCTCCATATAAATCATCTTAGAATTATTTATTTTTTGGAACTGCTGAATTATTTTCTATTATATGGCTGAGATATCTGCAAGATCTGATGACTGATGCATGTTTTGAAATTGTGATGATTCTCTACTGATAAAATTACTGAAATGTGTGCCTGTATTTTATTATGATTGTTGAATGATAAGATTGGCAGAATGTAACTCCGACAATTGTATTTGTGGCATGCGAATTTAGTTTACAATATATATATATATATATATATATATATATATGTCTGATGGGGAAGTAGGAATACCTCTGAGTCTAGCCTTCTATTTTCCAATCTTGTGTGATCTTTTTTGAGAAATAAAATCTTATTTTCTCATATTGCATGTTTTGTTTATGTAATTGAAATCTTCTCTTCTCATCTACTCCCTCTCATCCCGACGGTTTGCCGCACTTGAGAGTTTTACTTTATCTTTATGATCTAAATTTACATTTCTGCATGATATAGTTAGCCATGTGAATTCCGTATTCTATTTCTGCTTTCCATTTATGTTTCTGTCTTTTTAGTCCCTTTCCCATACTCACTTCCACCCCGCATGGTGTATATATATATATATATATATATATATATATATGTCTGCATATTGTCATTTTTATCTATACGAGTTATGGTTTGGGTCTGGGAGTGTTCGACCCTTGACAAATTGTTTTTTATGATTGGTTTAATAGCTATAACTACAGTCATTATGTTGTCTGATTGTTTATGTGGCAAGTGGTTTCTACCGCCTAAGGGATCACAATTGGTTCCCTGAGAGTAGTATGTAGTCTTGAGCCTCATCTCTCTTTCTTGTTTGCTTGTTTGTACACATTTGCTTATATATGTGGTACGAGGACTGTGCACACGATACGGTGGCAAGATTCAAGAGGATTGGACAAAGAGTAAAAGAACCAATGGTTCTGTTTCCTTCTGTGAGAAGGTGAGGTTATGTTGAAGAAGTGGATGATGGACATAGATACATTGCGGTATAATGGGCGGAGAGATGCGATGAACCTAGGGGAATTAGCGAGTGGTGACTACCCGGCATTTGGTGCACTCATTTGGCACAGGTAAATCACAGACCTCACTTTGCTACTCCTGACGGGCTCCGAGACTATGCTTTGAGTTGGGAGATGAGGGGTCGGTGTATGATGTATCCGTATGGAGCGATTGCTCCCAACTGTCATCCACATGATTTTGTAAGACCATCAAGACCCGGGAGGATTAGTGGCAGTGATTGGGCCCTATAGTGAAATAAGTGTGATAGTTATGCGCTTAGGATGCGAGAGTGTTGTTTGTTTAGATAACCACATGCAATGGTTTCGTAGATTGCATGTTTTAATTTTGTTTTACTATTGCCTATTGTTTGTGGCATTCGAGGAGCAGAGGACTCACCCTTACAACCAACAACTCTCGGGTACTGACAATGCCGAGTACACCGATGCATCTGCCAGCTTAGTGTAGCACGCAAAAAGAGCGGGTATGGCCCTGCACCGTAACACATGCTAGATGTTACACCTACCATACTCGAGTCCACATAGTGCCAACTGATAGATCAAATACAGCATGCATCGAGTACACCCAGTGGAGGTTACAGAAGACCAAGGTGACCATTCAGACATGTGTCCAAGGAGATGGAGGAGTATCGAGAACTACTGAGGCAGTTGGAACCAACGTCTGAGGAGGAGAGTGACAATTCTCCCAAGGACACGTCTTAGTTAGTTTTGTACTTATGTGGTTTGCTCTAGTCCTTGTTTCTTTGCTATTTTGATGTATTTTGAGAGATATTTTCCTCCACAGACATGTATTATGTTGTAGCGGGGATGAAAAATGTATTTTGTTTATTATCACATTATCATGGGTTGTATCTATATATTTCTTTGTGACACTACAAGTTTTATTTTATTTGTATGGAAACTGAGTTACTTTACATTTGCATTTATTTTAATTTGATGCAACTATTTAGCATTTTCCAACTACGCATTTTGTTTTTTAAAAATAGTATTGGAAGATGTTTCTATTATTTATAAGAAGCAGTAAAACAAATGACGCATATTTCAAAAATAAATTAAATTAAAATGTTTTCAATCAATATTTTTAGTTTAAAATTTGAGGTATTACAGAATTGATTACCTAACTTGTATATGGTCAGATTTGACCAAACCCTTAAAATACCTAACCCAATATAATTGGGTTAGGTTGGATTACAAGTTAACTAAGACCCATGAACACCTCTAATGCCAACTAGGTTGGAACTAAAATCATCAACAACAAAAACAACACACTCCACGATAAAAAAAAATGAAGATCATTGGGGCAAACAACAAAAGCCTATGTACAATTATGTGAATCTAAAGCAAGAAAGTTGTTATTTATTCCTCAAAAACTCTTCTTGAATAAAAGATGGAAGAGAATTCTACCAAACAAAACCATTGATCTTTCTGTGAAATTATCTTGGTCATGTTATTGTTGGCTGCCTTTGCTACCCATTTCCTTTCATTTATGTTGTTCGTGGATGATTCAAGATACGATCATTAACTTTTTTTGTTTAATTATTCCCTTTTGTTTGTTTATCTCTGGCATTTGTTTTTTCCACACAAAAAAATAATGAAAGGGCAATGAACTTCTGATTCCGATGAAGCTCGTCAAAGAAATAATGGGTGTTTCTTGTAACCATTAATAGTTATTGAGCATTTTTTTTCAAAGTACTTTCACCATTTTTCTTTCAAAGTAGTTTCATCATTTTTTTTTTCTATTCAACTTATGAGATTTCCTTTTCATTAGAAGCATTAAATATTTGTTTATGATAAAACATGAAAAAAAAAAGCGAGTGACATTAATTATCCTTTCATTTATAAATATGATAACATTATTACTAGTTTTCAATACTAGTAATTTATATCATTAAACCAATTGATACAGTAATATAATAACGTGTATCATTTCAAAGTATTTATGAATTTGTATTTACCTATTATTATTGAATTTCAAAACAAATAAGATCAGCATTAATCCAAACACCCGCTTGACTTCAAGATAAAAGAATAGGATAGTTAATGAGAACATTTATTATCCTAAATAAATCATTAAGATTTTCCTAGACTATTTACTTGTGGAAATGTTTTAATTGTTATTTTATTTTATTTGTTACTATTCAGGTCATAAATGTCTTTAATTGAAAAGAAATAGGACTATTAAACTTGAGTTTATGCTCCAAACACCAATATACACTACCTTAAAGCCCCAACAACAATTGTTTTTGTAAGAAAAAACAAAAGGCCCCATGATCAACATTTATATTTGGCTATGCCCAATGATCCTGTTTCTAAGTTCAAAAACACGGAAGAAAAACATACAAAATGCAAAATAAAACAAAATATTTTTTTTAGTAAAAAATAAAACAAAATATTAAAACACAACCTATTTTCTATTACTCGATTGATTTGGTAGCAACACTTAACTAACAGTAGAAGCCTAGCCGAGAGTGAGGTCCAAATCCATCTCAGCTCCACCATTACGACTTGGCTTGTTTTGGCTCACCAACATAGCTTCCACAGTTTCCTCACTATCACCCTCGGACTCTCCTGGCTCACGGCTCCAAGTCAGCTTCAACATCGCAGCCGAGTCAATTGAACCCATTTGTGGCTTTGGCTTGATCACTGTCCTATACCTCTTGATCTTCTTGGCTTTTCCTTTCACATGGTCCATTTCAGCATCTTTGGACACGTGGCGAATGCCAAGGAACTGGGCAACATGCTCGTCGCCATGTGTCGCAATCCCCTGCGAATCGGAAGCCCCCACGACCTTGATCTGGGACCCAGCTAGCACAGCATCAACGGCAGCTTGGCATTGGGCCCACTCACCGGTCCAAAACAAGCCCACTGACCCAAATGTCGGATTCGCAATTCTCCCACATGCCTCATATAATAGTGACTTGAATACAGCTGAAAATGTACAATCATGGTAATCTTTTTCGAGATATAAATAATTAAGAGCATTTTTGTTAAAACATTTTTAAGAAATTAAAAATAATGATTAAACTAAACTAATTACGTTCTTCTTCCTCTTATTATTGAATGTAAAAACAAAACGTATATTTTTTTTTATCAATAAAGCAACAAAACGTATATGGTCGCTATAGTTTGACTCCGAGACAAATAAAATGAAAAATGTAAATTCACCGAAAACATGGAAAAATATATTAATTAAATCAAGGTGAGACCGAATCTTTCCTTTTAGGAGGAAAACGGTAGTATGGAGAAGCAGTTTCCAACGACTTGCTACTTGAATTCTTACTTAACGAAAACTCAATTTAGATCAAAATTTGTTTAAGAGGGAGAACTAATAGTAAACAATAAAATTGTAATAATTGAAGTCTCGGAGGGGCTGAATTCGATTTTACATTCCCAATTATCTTTCCAAAAATGAAATAAAAAGTAAATGTTGAACTTACCAGGTCCATTGTGTTGCGGGGCAGAATCGATGAGATTGACCAAGCCAGCACGACCATAGAATTTGGCAAGGAAGAGGGTAGCGTTGGCTTGGGCCTGAGGAGTGTTGATCCACTCGAGGCATGGCCTTATGGCACAATCCTCACCACAACCTTTGCGGAGAATGCGACACCCATTACAACTCAACTTCATGGTGACTGTGTATGGTAGAATAGTTATTCTGGGGGTATTTATTAGCACAAACTAAGGAACCAAGTGAAATTAGCTAGTCAGGGGTGGTAATGAAACGTTCATTTGCTCATTGATCCATTGGTTTTGCAATGTAGTGGTTTTCTTCTTTATTTATTTGTTTTTTTTTTTTTTTTTTTTTTTATCTTTTACTATTTTCGGGTAAGTAGAGAGGAGGGGCTGATAATCTTGGCAGTATTTGGGGTTTGACAATTGCCATGCATGCAGAGGTGAATTACAAGTTGAACCATGAGATGGAAATTTTGTGACTGGTGGTGAGAGGAAAGGGTATAGAGGTAAAATGAGTGGCTTGGTTTAAACTTTTAAGAGAATAAAAATCGTTAAGAAGAAGCCATGTAAGAATAAGGCGTTTCAATTGTGTAATTCGTAACACATAAGCAACCGGAGGAACTCCGTGCAATTTGACACATAGGGACATAAGATTGGGTTGTCATAAAGCACATCTGAATTCCCTGAATTAAGGAGCCACAGTACTATGTTTTTTTACTGTGAATAATAAATAAGATTTTGTGCTTTATCAAAAAAAAAAAAAATTCTGTGGGGTGTAGGCAAGGGTGGAATTTATTCGCCCAAGGTTTTCTTTGGGGTTTCATTAATATACGATGTTGTTCTTTCCCTAGAAGAAGCCAAGCGTTTTTTAAGGAAGTTACTTGCCACATACGGCATTGATTAGAGAGAGTATCCTACTTAGTTGGATTTCATGTCCATTTGTTATCTCATATTTACGATGGTCCCTTTTTTTTACCACTGAATATTTTGTTCTATCCTCTTTATTAATTTATAAAATTAATTTTCATGTAATTTTTTTTGGAACATTTTTTCGGAGTGTCATGTAAACTTTTGAGAATCATATTTCGAACATTTTCGCTACAAGCTTAGATATGGCGGTGGCATCGATGTCCATATAGTGTCATGGTAGTTTGTCCTTCTGTTTTGTTTAGTATACATTATGCGCCTGATTTCTTTTCCTTCATTTGATGATAAAGGAACAATCAATATATTATCGTAGCATGTCCATTTTGCTCGTCTCTCTAAAAAGTCTTCACAATAAGTGCTTAATTCACTACAAGAAAACCGGCAATTTCCGGCGCTGTTTTTCCCACCCCCTTCCATCCGTCGGAAATCTTAATCCTTTCCGACGGGCATGTTCCCATTACTTCAGTCAGAAATCCCCATTTCCTTGCATTCACGTTTTTAAAAAACAAAAGTCATGTGTTCATTTTGTAACCTTAACCCTAGCCTCCAAACATCCCCATCTCCCCTTCTCCTCCTCTGGTGTGAAGTGAAACCGTGCCTTGTGCCAGTGCCTTCCTCTCCCAAATCCAAAAAATAAGGTACCTCTCTCTGGCCCTCTCACTCTTGTGATTCCTCATTTCCTCTCTCAGCCTCGTGTTTCTCTCTCACTCGCATGATTTCTCTCTGCCCTTGCCTTTGGTTTCCTCTCTCATGATTCTCTTTGTGCCGTGCAAAATTGCAGTAAAAAAGGATGAAATGGGTGGATAAGAAGCATACAATCTAGAGATTTGCAGTCCACACCATACGAGGCATTTGGGAGTTTGGTTCTGCACCTTAATTTGCACTCACTGCTACTTCAGGTTCGGTTCATCATCCTTCTCTTCCCTGTTTTCTTTCAGAAACATAAACTTTCTTTAGCTTTGCTTTGCATCATTTTATATCCGTAAGTAGCATTTAGGTACCAAGTTAAACTGCTTGTTGTTTTGTCCTATCTCCAGTGCCATGAAGTGATTTTAGGCTTAGGTGATTGGTTATGTGACATAAAAATGTCAACAAAGTTTACTGCTAATTGTTTACTGCAACTTTATTCATCACGTGCTTAACAATCCTTACAAGTTTCAATTTCGTGCTATTATTGCTCATATTTGTCCCCTCCATCGTTTGATGATTCCTCTAAACTTAATTTCATCAATCCTAGGCTACCTGTTCAGTTTTTGTTAGTTAATTTGAGTGTGCTGTATTCGAGATAGCTCCTGATTCATTTCCTATTACTATAATGAAGTAGCTAGCCATCTGGATTTAATTTCACATTTCCTATTCATCTTAGCTAGATGCTGCTCAAATCTCACATCAAGGAAAGGAAATTGATCAATATTAGTTACCTGTAAAAAATCCATCTGTACTTAAATAAGGCTGAATATGGCCATTAATGGTTGCCTGATTGATGTGTTTTCTCTGTTTCTATTCAGTTTTCTTTCAGGCTAAGAAAAGGCTTTTTTCTATTTTATCAACATTGCTAGTGACTCATTTGTATTTGAATTTGTTTGAAATACTGATTATCATGGAAGTTCTTTGAAGCTATATATTGATCCTTTGAATGAGTGCTGCATCTAATAAGTTTCTAGCAACTGGAGAAGGAGCATATAGAATAATCTGAACCCAATAATCTGAGCATATAGAATGAATGCAGCACCACATTCCTCTGTTCATTACTTCGAAAAAACAATAGCAGTAGAAAATTGTAACTACATCCAATTGTAATTAAGATACCATTTCTATAAATTTGTTCGGCTCAAAAATGTGAATAACATATGTAGGTTTACCTCCATTTACAATCATAACTGGCGTCCCTCCTTAAAAAATATACATTGAATTAATTAAAACTCCTCTTTCTTGATATACATAAATTATTCCTTAGAGCAATACAAAATTGGGTGTGGAGTGTCGAATATGTATCTAAGTTGTAATTGACAGATCTTTCAGCTGCTGAGGATCCACCTCAGATGGTGATCTTGTGAGGGCACACTGTGCAGTCGTTGTTTTTGGAAAAGCAATGACATCTCTGATGGAATTAGCCCCCGCTAACAACATAACTAATCTGTCCAACCCACAAGCTATGCCTCCTACATTTCATATAAAAGAATTTTCAGTAAAATCTACAATTATTGATCTTATTGAGAAGCAATAGGTGCCCCTGGAACAATGATTCGAATAGTGCGTTTAAAAAATCATACTGATCAATTTTTAACCACATAAACCCTCCAATATGTAAAACTGTCATTGATAGGTGTGGAACATATAAACATTCTTTGAGAATAATTTATTCTATATGAGAGATGTATAGTTTTTTTTAAAAAAAAAATCTATATTTATATTTCAAAAGCAAATAAGTGATTCTACTTTGCCATCCTAACAAGTGATTCTTCTAAACTTGCTTTTAAAATCATTCCCAAATAATAGTCTACTTCATTCCTATACACTAAGCAAACAATATATGATATGACCATTATATTGCGACTGTTGAGTAAAATGACTTGGCAGATAAAACATCAAGGCATTGTTTTCCTTTATTCTTGGCATAGAGCTTCAGGTAGAGATCAAAAGCATTGTTTTCATGAAGATACATATGTGATGTCATGCGAGTATAGATTGGATTATTAAAAATCCAATCCATGGCCACCCCTAGGTGCAGGTTGTTACAATTTTGCAGAATCAAGTTATCTCCATCTAACCATTTATCTCAGCACCTCATCTTCCCCTTTTTTCTTTTGTTCTTCCCCTAGGAATGAGATCAGTTATGGACTTCTCTAGTTATATTCAGAATTTCGGACTTTGCTTTTATGCTTTTAATTTTGATTAGATAAAAATGATCTCCAAAACCAAATTCATTATATAACGAATGATTTTCATAGCATTTCCTTATTTTGTCCATCTTGTACACTTCTCTCTCTTATTGTGACCATGGACTTATAGGCAAAACGGTGAAGTTGAAATGAAATCTATCTCTCTCTCTCTGTTTTGCAAAAGAGAAATTGACTTAATACTATAAAAAAATAGCATTAGAATACCAAGAGTAAATATATAAAAGACTTTAGAAACATAATAATTGATTTTGTTTGGTCTTTCAATTATTAAGCTAGGAAATATAACCATATATAATTAAACTTAGCTGTAGAAAACAACACCCTCGAACTCCAAGCTAAGATGACAATGTAGCCACGGGTAATACATTATGGATATCATTAGATCTTAATGTGTTGGGTGTTATTTGAAATGCACTGTTTCTTTTTACTGAATTTGTACTACTTTGGCAGTGGCTTGGTTTGGACAAAGAGTTGAAGAGGCTTGTAGTTGAAACCACTGCCAACCAGGTAAAGTACCAATTCCACCTTCCATTTCCCCTCCTCCTTTTCCATATGATGCAAGGAGGCTACATAGATCAGCAATAGCATATTAAAAATATGTTAGTAAATGAAAGTAGTCTCTTTGTTTTGGTTTGGCCTCCATTTCAGGCTTTATGTATTTGCATTGTATATTGTCTCACCATTCAAGATCCTTTTATGATATATTGCTATTATGAGTAGTCTATATTCCTTATGTTAAATCAATGAGAATCAACAATCAAGTATGTATTGCTTCTCAAGCTTTTTTAGTTAATTCAATTGACATTTCAAAGTAGGTTATGCTCTAAATAGTGAATTATTATTGTAATACGGAACTATATAAAAAACATTTTGCCATGTTAAGAACATTTAGCTTCCAACTATTGTATCCATTGCCTGAGCTACCATCTTCTATACTGTTTTGTTTGCCATCCTTGTCTTCCCTTCCACAATGTTGAGATGCAGCCACCAAATCACTTAGCTTCTGCAACTGTTGAGACACCAAATAACACAGTTAAGTGTCACACGTTTAAATTTGTTGAGCATCATCATCAGTAAGTAGTATAGTTAGCAGAACCAAAAACTAATTACCTCTGACTGCAAAAAGTCTTTGTCCTTCTTTAGTGGCTCAAACCTTGATTCTAAATTGTCATTTTCATGTTTGAGTTTTTGGTACTGCTGCTCTATTCATTTTGATTTCCACCTTGCCCTTCTGTTTTGGAACCATATACCAACTTGGCAAGGCTGCAGGTCAAGATCTCTAGCCAGTTGAATAATGGATAAGTTGTTATGAAATAAAAAATGTTCTTACCTCATTGGTTGTCACACAACATGCTTTATTCGTTAGGTTTATAAATCTTTAAAGTAAGAAGCCAAGTACACTAAAGTTCCCTAAGCACATGTTGACACGTGAATCAATCCAGGGCTAGCCAATCTTGAGAGTCCAAAATCTGACAGCTTTTCATTGAATTCATCATCCAATAGTATGTTTGTTGACTTACAACTTTTGTCAACACTTTTCAGGTTTCCCACTCTAGCTTTTTTCAATCCCACCAATGTTCCATCATGTAATTCACCTTTGAAAACTTCCACAAATCCACCACTCCCTGTTAGGTACTGGCTAAGAATAGAAAGAACAGGAAGAATAGGAAGAACAGAAAGAATGCAATTGTTTTATTCACTCTTAGAGATTCTTACACAGTGACTTCGAGGGTCACTACCTCCAATTACTCAACAACCTTTTCCCCTCAGCCTTTATCCTATTTATACATTCTTCTCTAAACAGTTAGTTGTAACTAACTCAGCTTAGTTATACTAACTACTTAATTGCTATCTAAACCCCCTTACATAAGCTTGACCCCACCTCCTATCAATACCCTCCCCTTGAAGCTGGACCTTGTCCCCAAGGTCCAATTCTGGAAACACTTTCTGCTATTCTTCCGCCAACTCCCAGCTATTCTCATGGTGAGGTAAGTCTGTCCATTTAATCAAAACTTGTTGATGTCCAGCTGCATTTGTCCTCTTCTTTAGAACCTTCTCTTGATGGATTTGAAGTTCCCACTGCTCATCCAACATTGCTGGCAGTGGTTGAGCTACAGTAATTGCTTTAACTCATTTTTTAAGCACTGAAATGTGAAAAACTAGGTGAATTTTACTGCCTGCAGGAAGTTCTAATTTGTAAGCCACCTCTCCCAGCTTCTGAATAATTTGGTAGGGTCCAAAAACCTGGGCACTTAATTTTTAATTAACTTTTCGGGCTAAAGACTTCATTCTATAGGGCTGTATCTTTAAGTAAACCGAATCTCCCACTTCAGAACTCAAATCCCTTCTATGTTTATTAGCATGCTTCCTCATATGATCCTGGGATTTCAGCAAATTACTCCTTAACTCTTGTAACAACACATCTCTATTCTTGCATAGGTTCTCCAGTTCTTCCAATTTGGAAGGAACATCACTGCTTTTCACCAACAAGGGAGGTGCCTGTCCATATAATGCCTGAAAAGGTGACATCTTGGCAGTTATGTTGTAATTTGTATTCAACCAAAACTCAGCCCAATCTAGCTGATCAGGCCAGTTCCTAGGTCTGGTCCCTGTCATACACCTCAACTTAACAGCCCATTGAAACTGTTCCTTAGTTAACAACTTTTGTTCATTTAAAAATTTCAGACTCTGCTGGTCAGTTTTTATGATAAATCTGCCTCATAACAGATAATGCTTCCATTTCTTTACAGCTAATACCACTGCCATCAACTCTCTTTCATAAACATTCAACTGTCCTCTCTCAGATAAAGCCTTACTCCAAAAGGCTAAGGGTCTGCCTTCCTGTGATAAAACAACCCCTAATCCTGAACCTGAAGCATCAGACTCAAATACAAAGGTTTTAGAAAAATCAGGCACCCCGAGTACAGGAAGTTTACTCATTATGTCTTTCAATTTTTCAAATGCTTTATCAGCTTCAGTATTCCAATGAAAAGCATCCTTTTTCAGTAAATCATTCAAAGGTTGAGCCCACTTCCTATAGCCCTTTACAAATCTTCTGTATTATCCAGTCAACCAAAGGAACCCTCTCAGCCCTTTTATATCCTTAGGTACTGGCCATTTACTCATGGCTTCCAGCTTGCTGGGATCTGCTTCTACCCCTATCTGGTACTGTAATTTTGATAAGTCTCCTATAATCCACACAAAACCGCCAACTTCCATCTTTTTTCTTAACCAAAATAACAGGGCTAGCAAAAGGGCTATTACTTGGTCTAGTAATGCTAGCCATCAACATCTCCCTCACTAACCTTTCAATCTCATTTTTTTCTGCTCTGCAGTTTTCACTTCCAACATGAATCTCTGTTCATCCTCTCTCATGCCCCCTTTAATCAGTTTTAAACTAATAGCAGATTTAAGCAATTCAGGATCAGCCTTCAAAACCAACCTCTCATCCATACCTTGCTTGTGGCTTTCATTTAACCAGAGTTGGCTACCAACTTAGCATGAATCTGAAAGGCCAAAGATTTAGTTTTGATTGTGAAGTTCTGTTATCAATGTATTCTCAGCTGACTGCTATTACTATTTTAAATTTCTTGCCTTAAATTCAGCACTTGCCATAGATAGAAAACATGGGTCAACCTAAATGATTTAAGCCAAAGAAAACTTTGATAGAAAACATGGTTGCACCTAAATGATTTAACAAAAGAAACCTTTGATAGAAAGCATGGTTGCCCCTAAATGTTTTGACTGAAACTCAATGCACAATGTGACTAACCTGTTCTCTGTGATTAATCAATAGAGAATCTGGTTTATGATGTAAATTATATTGTATTTTGGGACAAATTCATTATGCATGTCCACATATATACCGAAAATAACCCCCCTTGACCACTTTGTTAATGACGTAAAGCTCCATCTTCACTAATGAAATCAATTGTGAGCCAAAAACAGCCAGTAAGTATTGGAAATGATTACCTAAATTGGCAGTTTGAAACCTCTGAATCACAACTATTTTAAATTCCTCCCATGATTGATTCAAACTCCAATTCTCCCACCATTGATACCAAGCTAGGGCTTCTCCATCCATGGCTCACAACTTTCTCAGTTATTCTATTATTCCTCCTCCTATATACTTTTTCCTACCTATTACACCTATTAGATTATTGGAGAAATACACTTTTCTGTTTTTTGTTTTACTTTTATATTTTAATTAATTAATGCTTGACCATTGTAATTTTCAACCATGAATAATTTGTTGTATATGGCCAATGGCAGATAAAGACACTACTACCACCATCAACCTATTTTCACCACTTTGTTCTTTGCTTGGTTAGTCTGGCCTTCGGAGGTAAACAACTGTACTTTTTTTTTGTTTTTGTTTTGGGTCAACAATTGAGACATTAGTCATTACTTATAGTTTTGCATTGTTCGATGTTATTGGTAAGGTAAAAGAATCAACATTCATCTTGTTTGTGGTGACGTAAGTACTCATATTCTGTACTAGGACCTTAAGATTCACTACAAATAGAAATAAGTTGTGTTTTAATCCAAGATGTTTAAAATTTCATAAGCACTCCAGTGTCTCTATTGAATTGCATACTGAATGATTGATGATTACCTATTACCTTCTTTGTGGCATGTTGGCAGCTCATTGGTTATTATATGCAGTTAACAGTCATTATTGGTACAGGGTCGTAGACATAGAAGCCCTCAATGGCTATTTGTTTCGGTGACATGTCATGTATAGCCCGTTTTGCTGTCATTGACCATTTAGCTCATGGTTTGATTGATTCCCTCCTACCTGGGCCTGTTACAGTAAAGAGAGTAAAACAGCATATTGTTACTCATAAACAATATTTTAAATTCATTAAAAAAGATGAAAATTCTACAATTTTTGTTCCTGTTGTACAGCTGATTGTGTTAATTATCCCTAATTAACTTTCTCACTTCCTAAGTGACTCACTTACAGGCCTAACATGTTATACACATATAACCTCTTAGGCAATAACAAGACTAATAAAACATAACCTTCCACTGAGGAATGTCTTATGCTTCAATTTAATTGTGTATGTGCTATATATATTGTTGTATGTGTGTTACTTGTTATATTTCTTGTTATCTTCCCACTTTACAATTTTCAGCCTTTTATTGGTACAGGGTCGTTCATTTTGTGCAATTGAGGCTGCCAAGTTTGGTGTTCAAGTCAAATTGTATTAGGTAACGTGTTCACCTTGTATTTCAGTACATACTTCTGAATATGTATATGTGCGTTCTCATATATGTACAAATTGACGATTGCCTAGATTTTAAAATAGTTGTCAGAATAAATGACTATTGGCTGTTTATGTATACGATTCATCAATGTCACATTTGTTTTGCTTAAATACACAGAACATGAACTATATTCCTCCCAATCATCGATGGATGTACGATAGATGCTATAGTGGTAGAAGCGGTTTGAAAGTGTCTTTTGTTGATGGGGTTCATGAGTTCGTAACGAAGGCTATTCAACAACCTAGTTTTTACAATGATGGGGGGATAAGATGTCCTTGTGTTAAATGCGAATGTACTCGGATTTTGGGGGATAGAGTTGTCAAAGTTCATCTCTACAAAAATGGGTTCAAGCCCAATTATTGGATTTGGACAGATCATGGTGAAGACATGTCAGATTTTGGAATAAATGACGACAATAGTTACATGGATGCATCAAATAGTGCAGCAAATGTGTCTCAAGTGGAACAATTTTTGTTAATGCAAGACATGGTGTGCGATGCTCTTAGATAGCTAGAGACATTTGAACTTCCAAACTCTTATAATATGGATGAGCCTCCAAACGATGATACACAAAGGTTTTACACTTTGTTGGTAGAGGCAAATCAGCCGTTGTACGAAGGGGCATCAGACTCAAAATTGTCAATATCTGCAAGGCTATTAGCTTGCAAGTCAAATTGGAATGTGCCTGACCAATGCCTAGAGTTTATCTCAAAAATGCTTTTAGATGTCACACCTATAAAAGATAACTTGCCAAAAAACTTTTATGATGCAAAGAGGTTAGTATCGAAGTTGGGATTAGAGGCTAAGAGGATTGATTGTTGTGTGGATGGTTGCATGTTGTATTATAACAATGATGAGGCCTTAACTGCATGCAAATTTTGTAACAAGCCAAGGTATTATGCTACTGCTGACGGAACCAGGAATAAAAAACTAGTTCCTGTTAAGGCAATGTTCTATTTTCCTATAATCCCAAGATTGCAAAGAATGTTTGCATCCATGCAAAGTGCAGGGCAAATGACATGGCACCATGACAATAGAAGCAGTTTGGGTATGTTACGTCATTCGTCTGATGGTGAAGCTTGGAAGCACTTTGTGTAACACCCCGTGTGCACCCGATGTGTTATCATTAATTAGTATCAGAGCCGCGCATAAGGTATCAGTGTAAACCAGGCAGAAGCGATTGGATCGGTTCTCTTGATACATTATGTATAGACAATAAAATCAAACAGACCAAACATGACACATTATATCAACACATCCAATATTTCACATGCCCCTGTTGATCCAGTT
>PYAF01000444.1:0-13009 GCA_007407185.1 Glycine tomentella
TTTAATCTAACAATCCTAGATGAATGAATAATGCATGATGTGCACAATTGGATTATCAGATCATATATTTCCTTTTACATAATCAAATTGGTCTTTCAAGCTTTTCCATTGAACCTTTGCCTTTTGAGCATGTTGAAAGCACAAAACTTCTTGAATCTTGATCCTTGTTCACTAATGATTGGCTTCACCTGAATCAACAAGAATCAACAAAAATTTGAATTATGTATTTGGATGCATATTTTGGCCATTTGAGAGATAATAATATTGTGTGCTTGTTAGTTGTCTAACTTTTAAGCTGCAGATATGGAAGGGGATGGTCATGGTGCCCGAATTTAAATTTTGAATTTAAATATTTGTATTTAAATGTTTTAAATTTGAATTCAAATTGTGTTTTAATTTAAATTGGAGCTGTAATTTGAATTTTAAATTTTGTATATTCTTTTGTTCCTCCAAAGATGTATTGGAGTTTCTTTAATTATTTTGTAATTAGAAAATTAGGCTAGTGGCGTTTAGGCATGGAAGATTTCATGATGAAGCTGCGGCCTAGGAGCAAGAAGAAAGAATGCATGAGCACCATGACTATCTCATATAAAATATGTTTTATGTATGCTTGTATGTTTTAAAATCGACTAGTATGAATGAGATAGAGTATCGCGGATGTATGTTTGAAAAACAACTAGTATGCATGAGATAGAGTATCGCGAATGTATGTTTTATTATGCATGTCCAAAAGCGACTAGTGTAATCCGATAGATGTTTGACATAGGATACGACTAGCATGATAATAGTACTTACACCTTTGATGAGACCAATTGAAATAAAAGAAACCCTTAAAAGGAATCAATTATTAAGCACATGATTACCTCCCACCACCAATGCCACTCGAAGTTCCTCTAAATGGTGGTGCTCCACAACTCAGTTGGGACCCACTATTTCATTGAGTAAGAGCAGTATTAGAAGTGTGAAACACTTAAGGTGTTGGTTAGTACTTAACTAAATGCATGAGTTGCAAGCTCAACCGGGCTTATGTATTTGGGGTATTAGTGCCAGGTTGGTTGCATGAGATGCACCACTAAGTGACAAGGAGTTGTCAACCTGATGCTAAGAGAAGGTATGAGATACTGTTGACAAGGATCAACCCTTATTTAGTTTAATTTTGTGGTCTCGGACGAAGATTAAAATAAATAATCGTACTCTTAATCCCATTAAGGTAATATAAGATAAAATAACCCTAAGTCAAAATAACAAGGGTCATTGACTTAGATAAAATAGTGGGAGGGGCATATTATTTAAAGTCTTTAATAATTTGTTCTTATTTCATGACAATATATTGATTAGTTTATCTTTACATCTTCTCAGTTAATAGTATGACTAATCAACTGTCACTGCGCTCTATTCTCGATACGAACAAACTGAACGGTTCAAATTTTACAGACTGGTATCGAAACCTGAGAATTGTTCTTAGGGCCAAGAAAATCGCTTATGTCCTAGAAAGTAATTTACCCATAGCTCCTAAGAAAGGGGAAGCTGATTATGAGTTTTACGATATGGAAGCTCATAAGCAGCACATGAATGACAATACAATGGCAGTATGCATCATGTTGGCATCCATGTCGCCTGAGCTACAAAAGCAGCATGAGCATATGGATGCTCCCTCTATCATCTTGCATCTCAAGGAGTTGTATGATGTTAAAGGCAGGCATGGGAGGTATGAGGCTTCTCGAGAATTGTTCTTGTGTAGGATGTCTGAGAGCATGAGTGTGAGCAGTCATGTTCTTAAGATGATCGGGCTCATTGAGAAGCTAGGAAATCTAGGCTTAATGATGGATGCCAAGCTAAGTAATGACTTAGTCCTCACATCACTTCCACCTTCCTTTAGTCAATTCATTATGAATTACAACATGCATGGGATGCTTGTGAGCTTGCCTAAGTTGTTAAGTATGTTAACAACTGTTGATGTGTCTATCAAAAGGATAAGACACACTCTCTTTTGATTGGTGGGCCTAATAAGGCCAAGGGTAAGGAGCCTGCAAAAGGAAACTCCCTTAAGCCCAAAGGAAAACCCAAGAAGAAGAAGGGCAACAAGAAGGGTAAGAGTGCACCTAAGGACAAAAGCAATGTTATGTGCTTCCACTATGGCAAGACTGGCCATTGGAAGAGAAACTGTTCAGACTACCTGAAGAGTGTGAAGGACAAGAAACATAGTGATGCTTCTGCCTCATGTATTTACATGATTGAGATCAATTATTTTTATGCTAATCCAACTTCATGGGTATTAGATACCGGTTGTGGTTCTCACATCTGCAATATGTTGCAGGTACTTAGGAGTCCCAGGAGATTGGAGAAGAATGAGGTTGACCTCTGCGTTGGTAATGGAGCAAGAGTTGCTGCTCAAGCTGTTGGAGATATAGACCTCATTTTGCCTACGGGCATTTTTATTGCATTTGAATAATTGCCTTTATGTTCTAGGCATTTCTAGAAACATTATTTCAATTTCTTGTTTAGAACAAGATGGTTTTTCTTTTACTATTAGGGATGGTACATTTTCTATCATTATGAATGATATGGTTTGTGCTACTACTTCTTTGGTAAATGGCTTATATGTTTTAGAAACGGGAATAGAAGTTCTCAATGTTAATGTGAAACGACCTAGGACAGATAATCAATGGCACTGTAGAATAGGGCACATAAACAAAACAAGATTGTCTAGGATGCATGAAATGGATACCTAGATTCCATGGATTTGGAATCCTATGGACAATGTGAATCTTGTCTATATGGGAAAATGACTCGTCACAAGCCCAAAGGGCTTAAGAGTCATAGGACTAGTGAGTTATTAGAACTCATTCACTCTGATGTTTTTGGCCCAATGTCTATAGAGGCTAGAGGAGGATACTCCTATTTCATTACCTTTACGGATGATAAATCGAGATTTGGGTATGTTTACCTGATGAGATATAAACCCGAGGCCTTTTTAAAAGTTCAAGGAGTATAGGAATGAAGTAGAGAAATAACATGGAAAAATGATTAAGACATTACGATCAGATCGTGGTGGTGAATATCTGAGAGAGAATGGAATTCTCTCGCAGCTTACTGCACCTTACACACCACACCAAAATGGTGTTTTCGAAAGGAGAAACAGCACCTTGTTAGACATGGTCAGGTCTATGATGAGTGAGACACAACCCCCAAAATCGTTTTGGGGATATGCCTTAGACACAGCGGCGTACCTTCTAAATAGGGTACCGTCTAAATCTGTTCAGACCACTCCATATGAGATATGGAATGGTAAGGGAGCCAACCTGAGTTATCTCAGAGTATGGGGATTGCTAGCATATGTCAAATCGTTGACATCAGACAAGCTTAGTGCTAAAAGCACTAAATGTCTATTTGTGGGGTATCCCAAAGGTATTAAGGGATACTACTTTTACTCATTGGACAAACACAAGGTGTTTGTGTCCAAAAATGCTGAATTCCTTGAGAGTGATTTACTCTCTCAAGGAGCCAGTGGGAGTAAAATTGATCTTGAAGAAGTTTAAGGACCACAAGAACAGATTGAGGAACCCGAGTCTGCACCGCAGGCGCCTTCTCCAATGGAGAAGTAAACACACAACTTTGTAGGTCTACTAGGGTCATCCATCCACCTGAGAGGTATGGGTTTGTGATTGAGAATCAACAAACTGTAGAAGATAATGAACCAAGTAACTATGAGGAGGTAGCCAAGGACGTTGACTCCTCTAAATGGCTAGAAGTCATGAAATCTAAAATAGATTCGATGTATTAGAGCAAGGTATGGACCTTGGTTCCACAACCACAAGAAAAAATTCCTATCGGTAATAAGTGGGTCTTTAAGAGAAAGACTGATGCAAATGGCAACGTTCAAACCTATAAAGCTAGGTTGGTTGCGAATGGATATCGTCAAAGACAAGGTGTTGACTATGATGAGACTTTCTCACCCGTTGACATGATCAAATCTATTAGGATCATGCTTGCCATAGCAGCATATCACGACTATGAGATTTGGCAAATGGATGTCAAGATTGCCTTCTTGAATGGATTCTTGAAGGAGGATGTGTACATGACACAACCTGAAGGTTTTGAATCCAAAGGCCAAGAACATATGGTATGCAAACTGTAGAGGTCGATATATGGGCTAAAGCAAGCATCACGAAGTTGGAATATTCGTTTTGATGAAATCGTTAAGAGTAACAGATTCATCAAGAACGAGGATGAACCTTGTGTTTACAAGAAGGATAGTGGGAGCAATGTTGTTTTCTTAATACTCTATGTAGACGACATACTACTAATAGGAAATGACATCCCCACATTACAAAAACTAAAGACTAGCTTTCAGAAAGTTTCACCATGAAGGATTTGGGAGAAGCGGCCTTTATACTTGGTATAAAGATCTATAGAGATAGATCTAAAAGGCTGCTGGGATTATCTCAATCCACGTATATTGACAAGATGCTAAGGAGGTATAGAATGGAAGGGTCGAAAAGGGGTTTTCTTCCCGTCAGTCATGGGGTACATCTTTCCAAGGCTATGTGTCCTAAGTCACAGCCTGAGAAAGACCACATGAGTGGAATTCCATACGTTTCAGCTATTGGGTCCATTATGTATGCCATGATATGTAAAAGGCCAGATGTCTCATATGCTTTGAGTAGTACGAGCAGATACCTGTCAGACCCTGGAGAGGGTCACTAGACAGTAGTCAAGACCATCCTTTAGTACTTGAGAAGAACTAAGGATTCGTTTCTGGTCTATGGTGGGGTAGATGAGCTTTCGATGAAAGGTTTCACTGACGCCAGCTTTCAGAGTGACAAAGATGACTGCAAGTCACAGTAAGGGTTTGTATTCACCTTAAATGGTGGGGCAGTATCTTGGAAGAGTTCCAAGCAGGAGACTACAACAGATTCTACGACAAAAACTGAGTACATAGCTGCTTCAGAAGCAGCCAAGGAGGCCGTCTGGATCAAGAAGTTCATATCTGAACTACGGGTGGTTCCAAGTGGGGATGAGCCCACACAGTTGTATTGTGACAACATTGAGGCCATTGCGCAGTCAAAGGAACCTAGGTCTCATCAAAGATTTAAGCATGTGCTCCGCAAATATCACCTGATTAGAGAGATCATTGATAGGATGGATGTAAAGATGGAATACATTCCCACGGATGATAACCTAGCCGACTCTCTAACAAAGGCTATTTCTCAGAGAAAACATGATAGTCATTATGAGGCTTTGGGTTTACGACTTAGGTCTGATTGGCTATAGGCCAAGTGGGAGATTGTTAGTATATGGATGTCCTAGAGACAATCTTTTCATTAGATTAGGACGTACATGTACTTTTCATATTGTCATGAATAAATTATAAGCGCTCTTTATCTTGTTTCATATTATGTCTCGATATCATTATTAATATATGAGTAACTGGATAAAAACCTTGGAATAGAATAGGTATCTCTTGAGTATCAGTGATGGATCACGATCATAAGGATTCAAGGATACCAGATGTCTACTCCTAAATTTAAGTTCCTAGTCTAGAGACATTGAGAATGGGGATCGGTGATCTCAGGTAAGACTAGCACGACTTATCTACCTGTATGCAGATACAAGGTAAAGACCTCATGAGCTACAAACATGGAGATGTCTTAGCTAAAGTCGTGGGTGGACCTATAGCGGTATAGCTCGCACTGAACGGACCCACAAAGAGACTCTATGAGGAAATCTCACAGATAGTATCATTAGAGTAGTCTCTTATTATTTGGGTGTGTCTTTCCTTAGACCAGAAGTTTTCACCTAGACTGTGTTCTAGAAGACATGTTTCGATTGTATACCTCGTTTTCCTGAAACATGGAAACACATAGGTATACCTTTCGGCATGTCCTAAAAGAGCACGAGTCTAAGGTGACTAGCTGAAGGGATTCATCAAATCTCTGTGAGAGATTAGGTTATCTGTAAACTGGAGAAATCGGGATGACATTTACAGGACTCGGGAATCTATGCATAAAAAAAGAAATCATGAGATGATTTGCCTTTAGAGTCAGTAAAATTGGAGACTCCCTATTTCGTATTAAAGCTTACCCTAGACTGCAAGGACTGATACGTTTCCTTACCCTAGGTTTTATGGGAAGGTAACCGAGACGAAAGGAAATACATACGGAAACCAAATAGATTTAATAGGATGATCTTGTCATTTACCTAACTAGTTCTGGGGCAACAAAGCATTGCTAGTGCTCTGTGTTGTCATTAAATGGGTAGTGGCCTTGTTGGACCCAAACTCATTTATGTCAGTAGCTATGTTGGGCCTAATGGGTCACACACTAACACTTTATTGTCATGACATTATAGTGTAAGGACCCTCACCGTGGCGCGGTTGGCGCCAGATCCCACGCTAATAGCGCCAGGGATTCTCAGCAGAAAACTCTGTCAAGGGTGTGGCGCGGGTGGCGCCAGACCCACTGGAATTCCATGCCCAGAGCGCCAAAGCCACCCCAGGAGCGCCATGGTCTCTGGAATGTGGCGCCAAGTTCACGCTGAGAGCGTGAGATGCTCTGGAAGTTCACGCTTGGGGCGTGAGAATTGGCGCGAGGGGCGCCATGTTTCCCAGTCAGTGAGGTTAGCACCAGATGTGGCACGGATGGTGCCACAAGGTCAAGGGAGGATGGCACTGGTGGCGCCAGGGTGGCACTGGTGGCGCCAGGGTGGCGCTGGGGGCGCCACAGGTTCTGGAAGTTGGCGCTGGGTGAAACGACCGCTTCTACTTCGCTTTTATTTCATATTTATTTTATTTGCTATGTTTTTTTTTTCGAAAAGAAGAATGAAGGCCCAAATTATTTTTAATTGAGTTTGAAAATGATTTTAAAAATTATGAAAGTTTACGCGTTTATCTAAATGACGTTCAATTTTACATACCATACAGTCCATTAGTACAAATTCATAGTCCAATACATAAACAGTCCATGATACATATCAAAGTAGAGATCATCAAAAGCAGAGAATCATGACAAAATCTTCATCACATCTTCTTGTATAGCATTCATATCACTGTTCCTCTGCTCGCCTAAATAATTTGGGGTCATCGCAGGTGTCAACCACCAGACACAAAATAGGGTAAGTCATGATAAACAAAATTTAAATATAAACAGACATAATAATAAATATACGCAACTAGTTATATAATATTACATAGAATTTATTTCAACGGTTACTAAAATTTAATTATCACCATTTACTTAACACATATATTAAATCATCTTTTTCCACACATACTTGTTATAAAATGTAAGAAAATGCATGCTCATCTTATTATATGATGCATGACTGAGATCTCAGGTTCTCAACGTCTCAATAATTGTGGTCACAGTCAGATAACCCCACCCTCCCTCAGTGGAACGAACTTATCCACCCAGTCAGGGTAGCCCAGTGGCGCGTAGGATTATCACCTCCACCCATGTGATCATCATGGTGGTGTGGTCCTCACTATCTCAACTACCCCCAAGTTCATACACCTCTGAACTTATGGACTCAGTTTAGTTATCTGACACACCTCCTCGTGAGGTTCATCTTCATAAATTTTACCCCATCAAGTATATGCTCATGAAAATGCATAAATGATTCTTTTTACATCTTTTACTTATTCTTTTCTCATCATCTTCATCTCAAAACTCAACATCATCAACATGGTACATCTCTTAAATTATTTCTCATCATCAAAATCACAAATCACCCAATACCATGTTAACTTTATTAAGGTATATAGAATTACTTAATAACACATAAGTTTCACCAAACTTCATCACATAACTTTCCCTTCACTTTATTTTAAAACAATTATTATACTTGCTTAGTTAAATCTCAAAATTCATTTATTTCAACATGGTTAAATTTTGAGGTTAACAACAAAACAAATAAAAGAATAGTTATAATTAAAGAAACATTACAACTAAACAAAATAATGGTTAAAGACTTCTTAAAATAAATAGTTAGAAGAGTATGTATACATCAAAATAGAAAGTTAGAAGACTATTTCAGAATAAATAATTAGAAGGATATTTAAGATTAAGGAAACATTACAAACTAAACTAATTCAAGAAACACAAGATGTATGCTATCCACCAAATAATTCATGAAACAATATAACTTAAACCATTAAACATTATCTAGAGAGTTTTGTAAGTGTTTAATTTTGATCTATTGGTTTCACCATCCATAAAATCCAAATAAAATTTCCATAATCATTCTCATCAAATACTTTGGTTCTTTAATTCTTCTTTTTCCTTCCAATCATCACACTTAAATCTCTATTAACCCAAGTATTTAGTTTTGATTAGAATAGGTTAATATTTAAATTTGGTTTATCAAGGCTTCCCCATACCTTAAATGTTTCCTAAAATTGCACAAGCTTGATCCCTTGATCCTTGCTTCACATGGACTATCTTTGGATTTAGGAATGTTTTCCTTTGGTGAAAGTGAAGGCTCAAGGTGTGTACGGTTAAGGCTTGTACTTTGGATTCAATAAAGCTAAAAAAACAAGAAGTCAAGTGGTGGGACTTTGGGCTTCACGGTTTCTTTTCTTGGCTGGCCAAAATGTTTTCATTTACTTCCTTATATAGCAAAGTCAAGATATTTGTTTTTCTCCAAGCTTCCTATTGGATGGTGCTTATTCAACTTGGTCCACACATTCCCTCCTTCTCCACATGATTTGCACGGATGGTGTGTAGCTTGAGAGAGTTCCATTTGTTTTTTTCCTACTTAGCATTTATGAGAGATTCTTCTTGTCTCCCTTTGTTCTTATCTTATCTAGCATTTATGGGAGATTCTCCTTGTCTCCAATTATTCTTCTAGGCTTGCCACTTGCTTGCTTTTCCTTCCTTTTCCTCACGTGCCAATTCATTTTGTAGACAATTCCATTTAGCTTGATTCATACGGTGGTTGCTTGATTTTAGTAAATTTGGAGTTGTAAAATATCTTAAAGCATTTAATGTTTCCCTTTCTACTTGCTTTCTTTTCATTGGCTAGTGAATATTGTCCATCCAAGTGTCCAAGTCTTGAAGATTCTTCACTCCTCTCCCTTGTTGTACGTTGGATATCATTGCTTGGAGAGAAATTTCCATCAATTTCGTGGCATAGCTATACTTTGTGCTTTTCTTCATCCTTGACTTTTCTTCAAAACTCGTAAGTGGTTTTGAATTCATTAACCGTTGGATCTCCTTAAAATTTTAAAGGTATACTCCTATCCCATATATCTAACTTTGGACCGTTGGGATCTTTGAAATAATATGTAGAATTTCCTCCGTGTCCAAAGGAGTCAAGAGGAAGTTTTTCTTAGAAAAAACCTTCTTAAGCCATCATTACTATCTTTCCACTAGGTTCCATTTGATTGGCTAGCTAATTGTATTTTTTCAAGTGGCTTGTTTCAAGACTTTTCTACACCTTTCCTTTGCTTTTAGCTTGATCTTTACATGCCATTCTTATTGTGTAGACATTTCCTTTTGGCCTTTTGTTAAACTTTTGTATCCTACAAGATTCTAAGCATTTATTACACCTTTTCATGGACCAATCAAATTAAACTTAGACTTTTCAACCCTTCATGTGGTCATGCTTGACTTTTCTAAGACTTTTCTAAAGCATTTCCTCCTTTGTTTTTAGATTGCACGGCCAACACTCATCCTTAAAGCCAAATTTACACAATTTTTCTTTTATGACATGTAACACTTAATTTTGTTTTCCTATTGGTTTAATTTGCCTCTAATTATGAAAATTGTAACACCCCAAAATTTAAAGAATTACAGATAATTACTGAGAGTAAAATGTTAATAAAAGGCAGTAGAAAAATTTAGGGCAAAATGACAAGAATGCCCCTAAACAATTTCAAAAATGACGTTTATATCCCTAGGGTGAAAATGACAATTTTGCCCTGAACAATTTTGGAAATGACCAATGTATCCCTAGATATTTTAAGATATTTACTAGGAGAAATTACCAAAATATCCTTAGACAATTTCATAAATGACAGATAGGTCCCTGAGGCACTAAAAGACCAAAATACCTCTGGATATTTTGTTAATAACCAAATTGTCCTTAGGCATTTTAACAAGATACTTTAAGGAGGAAATTCTCTAAACACTCTGGGATGCCTGAAAAATAATCAGAATACCCTTAGGGTAACCAATACAGAGTTTCCCAGAATATTTTTGAAATGACGATTTTACCCCTAGGGAGAAGGGTAAAATTACCAAAATGCCCCTAGGTCAAAACTGACCAAGATGACTTTAGAAAATTATGGGAACCTGAGTATTGGATAAAATGTCTTTAGACAACAAATTATCAACATTGTTGGAGGCAGAAAACTCTAAATTGTGATTTCTAGAAATTTTGAAAGATATTCTGAAAAGAGCTCAATCTAGACTATCTCAGGTATCAGAAAAATCATAAGAAAAGTGTGGACATAATTTATAAAGTTTTCTATTAATTATGGAAGAATTGGTTGCATAAATAGGTTAGTTTAGTAATTTTAATAATTAGAGTCAATATGAACCAATGAGAAAATAGAATTTTACTATTACATGAAATAAAAGGAAAACTAGATTAATTTAGAAATTTAGATTAAGCCTGGACCATATGATGCAAGATCAATGGAGGAAAACTTGTAGAAAAGTCAAGATTGATCACATGAATGGATAAGGAGTCTAGCCATTTCATTGGTCCAAATGTAAAGTAAAGTAATAATAAAACTAAGAAGATTTTTGAAGGAAAGTTTCCTCTTGATTCCGTTGAACATAGGGACATTTATAGGCATAATTTCAAAAATCCCAACGGTCAAAAGTTATATATATGGGTTAGGAGTACACCTTTAAAATTTTAAGGAAATCCAACGGTTAACAAAGCCAGAACTAATATTTTACTAATACGGGTTTTTGGGGAAAAAGTCAAGAATAAAGAATGAAGAAAAACCTAAACTTCCCTAAACCAAAGCCTACTCCACATGAAAACCAAGAAAGGAGGAGAAAGCTTGAGAAGAATCAAGACTTAGGACACATGTATGGTTAATAAGCAAGGAAGATTTTAATTGGGCCATATGGAAAGTTACATAATCATGACTTTTGAAATAATGCAGGAAAAATCTACCAAGCTTAAGCTTGTCTACGTGAATGATTCAAAAGCCAAAGGGAATACATTTAGCTTGCCTAGAACACGTGCAAAACAAGACAGCCAAGGAAGAATATGGAGCTTTCATGAATCAAGACACTTGGAAGCAAGAAATTAGCTAGCCAATAACCCTTCACCACATGGAAAGTAAGCTTTAATTGCACTAAGATATTTGTAGATTCTTGTTAAACAAGGCAAAGCTTAATAACTCTATAAAAAGCAAAAGTGGGGACCGGTCTTAAGAGAGAAAGCTACGTATCCCACTCCATTATTCTCCAAAATCTCACATTCTTGTCACCAAGCAATTAAAGCAATTTCAAAACATTTACAAAAGAAATCAAGGGAGTAACCGTGCAACTCACCCTAACCTTGTATCACCTTGTACTCTTCAAAATATTCTAAAAGCAAAACAAAAACCACCAAGCCTTAGGAAGAAATCCCACGTGAGAAGCAAGGGAAGAAGGTTGTCCAAAGGATTAAAAACAAAGCAAGGTATGGGGAGTTTAAAATTAAAATAGACTCTGTTGTTATAATTTGGATGATGGGCTGAAATCCTTAAGTATCTATATCTAATTTGATGATAAACTTGATTGGAAGCATGTTTTAATCCTAGAAGTATGTTGGCTTTATGGAAATTAAATCTTGTATCCAAGGTGTTTGTTAAAATGCCTCAATGAATTGAAATAGTATATACATAATAATTTGAATAAACAACCTTAACTAACCTAAAGAATAATTAATTTGAAATAAGTCTAACAAAGAAAGTGACTAAGTGACCTAACTATTTATATTGTGTGACTATGTATAATTGCTTTATTAAGGGTTGTGTGTTATTTATTTACTTATTTGATGCTGGCTGAAATTTTGTTTAAGAATTTAGTTTGATGCTAAAATTAGTGGGAAATATGTTTAATTATTTTTAGAAATATGCCAAGTTTTATAAAGAATAAGGTTTAGTAGCTTTCTTAAAGAATTTTATGAATTTAAAGCTTACACTCCATGTGTTGATAATTTGTCTCAATGAAGAAAGTACATTTCTAAGTTATTGGTTTGAACCTTTGTTGTTGGACTGGAATTATATTTGTTGAGTGTTTCTGTTAAATTTCATGGAATTTGTGTATTGCTTGATGATTCATAAATTTTGATGAACTCTGAATATGGTAGGGTGAATCTTGATGAATTTTGAGTATCAAGATGAGTGGTGACTTGTGTTGATATGATGAGATGACCTAAGTGTTGAGAAAATGAAATACACAGAAATTATTTGTTGAATAATTCTACAAAGTTAATATGTTGCTTATGAACCCATATGCATTTTAAGTGGTTCTATGATGAGAAAGGAGTAAAGATGCTATGTTGAATTTGAGATGTATGTGCTGAGAAAAAGAATAATTAAAAGATGTGATAAAAGAATTATTCACGCATTGTCATACGTATATGCCTGGCGGGGGTTAATCCGTGGAGTTGATGCCTTGATGGGGTTAATCCGTGGAGATGTGTGTCAGATAGTTAGAGGAACTGAGTATGAGCGTTCAGACAGTGAGGAGTCTGAGCTGGGGGGTGCTTCGGCAGTGGGGAACTCACGCCACCCATGATGATCACCTGTAGTGTGGGTGACTTTCCTGTGTACCACTGTGACACCCTGACTGATCATGCAAATTCTGGACCAGTGATTGGGGCTATCTGACTGTGGCCACTGATGATGATGATTTAATAATAACCTGAGATCTCAGTCATGCATCATATAAAAAGATGAGCATGCATTCTATACATTACATGATGAGTATGTGGAATATCTGTTGATGAGTAAATTTTATGACTTAATTCGTGTGCTGTATAGATGAAGATAATTTAATTC
>PYAF01000444.1:13109-47981 GCA_007407185.1 Glycine tomentella
ATAATTTTGTGGCATGTAATTTGTAGTAGACCGTCTATGTATTATTTTGGATAACTGTATCTGGACTGTATCTTATTATTATAATTAAACCGTGGTGAGGAAGAACCGTGTACGTTACAAACGAATCATTTGCTAGTGAAGCAAAAAGAATTTTTGTGAAAACTTTATAACTAAAAAAAATGTTATAATACAGAAAGAGCACGAATTTCCATATAAAAATAATCAAACACGAGTGAGTAAAGAGAGGCGTTACAAAAATTATCAAACTAACTCCTTTAAAACACTTGTCCCTTTCATAATTAAGAGAAAATTCTCTAGATCATGTTCATACTTGTCTGATAATTTTCTGATACCTAGGGTAGTCTAAATTAAGCTCTTTTCATCCTATCTTTCAAAATTCGTAGAAATTCCATTTTAGGGTTCTCTACCCTCAACCTTGCTGATAAATTGTTGTCTAAGAGTATTTTATCCTATGCTCAGGTTCCCATTAATTTCTGAGGCCATCTCGGTCAGTTTTTTATCTAGGGGCATTTTGGTAATTTTGCCACTGACCCTAGGGGCAAAATCGTCATTTCTGAAAATATTCTGGGAAACTCTGTAATTGTTGCCCTAAGGGTGTTTAAATCATATTCCAAACATCCTAGAGTATTTTATAGAATTTTCTCAAGATACCCTGCTAAGATGCCTAGGGGTATTTTAGTCATTTCTAAAATGTCTAAGGGCATTTTCGTCATTTTCCTACATTCTTCTGTACTGCCTTCAATTAATATTTTACCCCTGTAATTAACTGTGATTCCTAAATTTCGGGGTTTTACACTGGGGGCGCGGGGCTGGCGCTAGGGGCGCCAGAGGCACTACCATTGTGGCACGATCAGCGCCAGAGGTGTTGCAATCCGCGCCAGACCTCAGGCAAGGTCATTATTTAAAGACCATAACGCGAAAATTGGAGAGGAAAAGTTGTTTATCTTCCTCCTTTTGCCCCAGTCCTCCATTGATGCTTGCCTAAGCTTCCTAGGACTTTGTTTGATGACCTAAATACCTCCCAATGACCTTTAATATTGAGAGAATCACCTTGAGAGCTTTAATCCTTCATTACTTCTTCTGAAAACCCTTTGTGAGTGAGAATCCCTTCCTCCAGAGAAAGCTCAGAAACTTGAGTTTGGCGAGGACCCAAGGCTTGAAACGGACTACAGAGCTTGAGGAAACAGTCGTGTAGCCTTTCTGGTCGCCACTATGGTAAGAAACTCAAGTTTCTCCGGTTGATTTGGGATTTGGGGTTCTCTGTGAATAGTGACCCATATGAACTGAGGCTAGCCCAGGGTCCTATAGAGAAATTTGCTTAGAACGGTTTAGTGATGAAGGATTAGCTTTCAGAATTTGAATTGGTGAACTTTGAATCTTGGCTCTGTGTTATGCATGTGTGGCTATGTGATGAGTCACTGGTGGATTATGTGACATGCTAGAGCCTTGATTGTGATTGTTCTGAGCCTGAGAGGCTAGTTGAACGGTGCCTTGATTGTTTAGACCGTTCCAGTTATATATGGATTATGAGGCTGATGCAAGCTTGTTCTCATATATGTGTTTTGTATTGAGTCTGGAATGACTCAGATGCTTGGTATTCAGCCTTGATGGACCTAGTATGGTCAGTGAGAAGCCGTGAGCTGGGCTTGATTGAACCCTAGGATAGGGGAATTTTGATATGCCATGTTTTGTGATTGAATACCTGTGGGATTGGTTTTGATATGAATCTACATATGCCTTGATTAGGGCTTGACACTGAGAGTGTCGGTGGCGGGTGACACAGAGTAGGGAAAGAACTGCAGAGCGAGGCTTTGCCAGGTAAGTTCTTGGTCCCTGGGGATGATTTTCTGCTTGTTTGTGCCACACCACACTCCAGGTGGAGTGATGGTCATATTCATGATGCATGCATTTGGTTGTTGCATCCTCATAAGGATATGTGTGTGCATCTGTGCTTGCTATGTGATATGATTGTGATAGATCTATGGCCAGTAGATAGATATGGACCTCCCTAGGAGATGGTTTCCTCCTAGTTTGGTTGGCTCAAGGTTGATGATATCCCAGGGAATCGGTGATTCCTACAAACCAAGGGGATAGAAGTGGAGGCAGTTCCTTCTATTCTCGGAGGTACCATATACGTGCATCCATGCGAAGGGGTAGCACCCAATGGGATGGCACGGGTGTGATTTTTCGGTCTCACACTGATGTGGGCGTTGATGATATCTGCCATGTAGGGAGCAAGATGACTTGCTCATATTGTTTTGAGGGCCAGAGGGCCTGGCCAGTGGGCCAATTGTTGTGATTGCCTAATGCGTGTTTCATGGAGAGTGGGCCAGGGTGGAGGAGATTCCTCCAAGGACCCTGAGCTTACTGAGATGTGTATCTCACCCTGTTTGGGGATTTATCTTTACAGGTGACTCTTCTGGAAGAGGAGAGCAGTCTCAGGGCAGGAGGCCCTAGTGGAGAAATGTCTGCTTGGCCGGTGGCAGCAGAGGGAGCTTGAAGGCTCAGTTTTGTTTTGATTCTTTTTTTGTACCCTTGATAAGGGCTAGTGTGTGTACACCTGAGTTATGTACAATTTTGTATACCCTCAATGAGGGCAGATATTCTTTTGTATCACCACGGTGTGGTGTGAGACTGTTGTATATATGTATATACAGAACTGATATTGATATGATATATGATGTTCCTCCTGAGTATACTTGTAATATTTCTGGTTATCTGTCTATATGTGTACTGTGTGAGAAACTGGATCAGCAGTGGTGTGAAATATCTGTCTTGTGTTTATGTTTTCTGTGATGTGCTTTTATTCCATGCAAAATGAATCAAGAAAAGCGATTTTGTGCTTCCGCTGAGTTTTTTTTTTATATAATGATTTAGGCGCTTAACTGATATTATTAATGATAACACATGGATATCTATCTTAAAGAGAGGGGCGCATGAATGGAGTTAATGGACTTGGATAGTCCAAGACATTTTTAATTAATTTAAATAGTTAAATTAATTATCTAATTTTTATTTGATAATTTAAATTTTGAATTTAGATATTTGAATTTAAATATGAATTATCTATAGTAGTTAGTTTCATATCAAAAGGAGAAGATAAGAGCTAGATTTGAATTTGAATTCAACTAGTATCTTATCATGATCATGTCCTAGATTTTAGGAAAAAGTTTGAGGGATAATTAGGGGGCTTACATACGGCTGATATTTAATTATTATTTGACAAAATAATTCCCAAGTAATTGACTTGGTCTTAGGAGGATGTGATGAGAGGTTGTTGGCAATTTTTGAAATGCAAACAACACCACTTTATCTTCATGTGTAGGTGCTCCATAATCAGATTTTTTGGTTAAAAAAATCTAACTCAAACTCTTCTATGAAATGTGCTATTGTGATCATAGTTCTCTAATAGTTTTTGAAAAAAAAAAAAAAACCCTATCTACCTTCCTCCACTTTCACGTGCCCCTTGTGTAAGTTTTGACAGAAAATCCAGCCACCAATATCATCTATTGGTGAGTCTCTTAGATAAGTAAAACACTTTGAAATCTAACCTTCTTCCTCTCCATTGGTGCGCCTAACCTGCCTCTATTGGTGTTTGTTGGTGGCCTTCAAGAAGTGTTCTTGAGTCTTGACAAGAAGTTTTGTGGATCAACATTAGAGGACCTGTATCTTCAAGCCTATCTTTGATCATCAAGTTTCGAAAATAAACAAGGTAACATCTATGTCCTAAAGAATGATTCTTGTGTGGTATGTGTGTTTCCGCTTGAAATTTTTTTGTTTTTCTTCTCACATGCCTACGGCCTTCAAGGCATTATCTTTCATGTGGTGGGTAATGTTGTTTCCTTTCCAATTGTTGTTACCTGATGCTTGTTGGTTTTACATAATAAACTCACCCTTGCATTTGTTGTATCGTGTGGTTGGTACCTATGATGATTGTGAACTTTCGTTCGTGTGAGCAGATGAGCAGCAGTAGGTGACCTTGGAGGGCGATCTTCTTTTTGGTTGGAGCTGCCAAGTCGACGTGATGACGTTGGATTTCTTTTTGGAGAAAGAGTTGTGTTTTGTTAATCAACTCTTTCTTAGTTAGTTCTTTGACTTTTTGTTAGATATGTAATTTCAGGTGTATATACATGTAAAACTAAAGGAAGTTCTAACATGTGGATGACATGTACTGATTTAATATATATATATATATATGTACATATGTGTTTAATTATGTAATTGTAATACGTGTATGATAATTGTATTATCGCAAAAAAAAATTACCATCATTTTCATAATCAATTTAATGAAGTTTTCATTAAAAGTTAAATCTTGTGCGGGAAGAGTTGATGATACAATAGTGATGAGGCGGGTCGTTACAACAAGTCATTCGCATCCTTGCTTCAGAAGTATGGGGTTGTGCATAGAGTTTCTACAGCTTATCATCCCCAAACTAATGGGCAAGCAGAAGTTTTTAACAAAGAGATCAAGCAAGTGTTACAGAAGGTGGTGCAACCCAATAGGAAGGATTGGAGCAAGCTACCTGAGGATGCTTTATGGGCTCACAAGACCACTTACCAAACACCTTTAGGGATGTCTCCCTATACGATGGTTTTTGGTAAGTCATGCCACCTTCCGGTGGAGATTGAGCACCATGCTTATTGGGCGGTGAAGAGTTGTAACATGGCATTTGATGAAGCGGGTATGGAAAGGAAGCTTCAGTTGCAAGAACTTGAAGAGATCCGCTTAGAAGCCTATGAGAACTCCATGATTTATAAGGAGAAAGTGAAGCGATTTCAAGACTCTAGGATTCTTAGGAAGGAGTTCCACAGTGGCCAAAAAGTGCTCTTGTTTAACTCTCGCCTAAGCTTATTTCCGGTAAATTTCGATCTAGATGGGATGGACCTTTTGTTATTACTAATGTTTTTCCCATGGTGCAGTTGAGATTGAAAATGAAGTTACCGGCAAAGTCTTCAAGGTCAATGGTCATGAACTCAAGTTATTTCACGAGAGCCCTAAGTGGAGGAGGAGCTTGTGGCAGACATCTCTTTGGTCTTGCTAATTTTGTATGATGATGCATCTTGAATGGCATTTGGGGACTTTCCTTTTCCCTTCTTTCATTTGTTGTCTCTTTGTTTGTATTTCTTTGCATGCTTACATTGAGGATAATGTGCAATTCAAATGTAGGCTGAAGGTTTACAAAATCTGTTTTCTGTTTTAGTTTTAGTTCTTGAGTCTATATGTATGTCGTTTTCTATCTATTTTCTGTTTATCTATCTGTATTCTATTTTCTGTTTAAGTTTATCTGTTTCTGTTTTCTATTTATCTGTGCCTGTTTTCTATTTATCTGTCTGCATTATGTTTTCTGTTTACATTTATCTGTTTCTGTTTATCTAGGTCTGTTTTCTGTTAGTCTCTTTGTGTTTTGTTTGTCTGTTTTAACTTTTGAGTCTATATGCTGTTTTCTGTCTGTTTATGTTTCTGTTTGTTGTATACTGTTTTGTCTGTTTTTGTTGCTGTTTCTTTTATTGTGTTGCAGTAATTGTTTTCTTTTGTTGTTATTCTGTTTTTACATTCAGAAAATAAAAAATAGAATTTAGGCACTTTTACATGTTTTTCATAGGATTTCTAACTTGTATAAATTGTGAGAAATGTACAAATTTTGGTTGGATTGAGAGGTTTCATGCTTGATGTCAATCATTGTTGCAATTATTGAAGTGATAAGTAGGCTTGAGAAATAGAATTTAAGATGGATCATGTGTGATAGAATTATGCCTTGTGAGTTTTTGCGCCTTAGTGGATATATTCTTTCATGTGTGATTTCACAAAATCTGTAATTCAGAATGAATGAAAGGATTCGCTTTGACCTTAAGAAGAGTAGCGCGTCTGCTGCCTTCCTTGGATGTGGTAGCCATTTCTCAGGCTCCCTCTCTGGAATCGAATCCTAATTCTCCGTCACCCGTCACCACCATGGTAGGCCACTATCCTACCATCGAAAGTTGATAGGCAGAAATTTGAATGATGTGTCGCCGGCACAAGGGTCGTGCAATCCGACGAGTTATCATGAATCATCAAAGCAACAGGCAGAGCCTGTGTTGACCTTTTATCTGGCCTTTTTTGACATTCCTTGTTGCACATGCTTTGATTGAGATGATTTAGACCTTCTTTCTTTTAGCCACTAGCCAAATAAACCTATCCTTGTATTAGTATCCATTATCACCCTTTTTGAACCTTTAGCCTTTTTTTTCTTGTATAGCTCATTCAAACTAAAAAAAAATGGAAAACCATGTTATCCTAACTTTAAGGAGGAAAAGGGCTTTGGAATTGTTTTGGGAGTGGGTTTCAAGCAAGTGTGGGGTATTTTTATTTTGTTTTGATTTGAAAGAAAAGAAAAGAAAAAGTTTAAAAAGCAAATGTTCAAAGAGAGAAAAAAATGTGTATAAACAAAGAAAAATAAGTTCAAGCAAAGAAAAAGAAAAAAATGCAATAAAAGTTGTTGTGGTTCATTTTCATCCTTGTAAATTCTTTTTTATTTTTGTTTCATTGTTTCTACCTTTCTTTTTACTTGTTGGTTTACTCCCCATTGCCTCTATTTTCTCTTAGTTTTAGCGTAAATATCCTTTTCTTATTCATCCTTTACCTAAGTCATTCATTACAAGCCAATAAAGTCCTTTTGATCTTTTGATGCATGTGTATTTCAAGTTGAATGAATTAGAGTCTTGTTAAAATTTGGATGTGCTAGTTACATGTGGTGTTTGAGTGTAAACACAAAGCCATACACATTAAATGAGGTTGAATGTTGTTCTTTGAGAGATTTTGTAACACCCCGTGTGCACCCGGCGTATTAACATTATACAATATCAGAGTAATGCAGCATACATGGAAAAATGAACAGTAAAGGAAGCATAAATCCCTTATAATGTACATAATTTTTCATATATGGTGAATGTAACTGTCATCCACAAGGTACATATATGTCACAACTATACAACTGTTTCCTAGGTATCCAAATACAAGCAAAATAAACAAAAATCCGAGCTGACAAGCTCAATCATCTAAACCTAGGGTGTCTTCTAACTATCCCAGTGCAGGCCTCTTGCCTTGGGACCTCTCAAGAACTTCAGACTCTGCTCCTGCAACATAATCCCCAAATAGGGGTGAGATAAACATCCCAGTAAACTCAGGGTTCTTAGAGGTTTCCCTCCCCCTGGTTTACTTCCCAGCATATAACACAGATATAAAGGTATACATGAATAACATAGCATAACCAAATCATGATATACAAATCTCAACACAGCATAAAAGAAAGGCATCCACAATGCTTGAGAGGGATCATCCATCTCTGTGGGCACATTCTAATCAAAGCTCACTTTGTCTATGCCTAACTAGGATCATCCACCTACTCGTGGGTAGATCTAATCAGGACTTACCGCCCAATACCTGAATAGGCTCATCCACCTACTCGTGGGTACATCTAATCAGGATTTACATGGACGCCTATGGATTGCCCTAAGGGAGATCATCCATCTACTCGTGGGTACGTTCCCAAAGGGTCCATAGTTCCTCAGTCTACTGGCCAACAGATTACAAGCAATTAAATCAAATCACATCATGATCAAGCATTACATTATCAACATCATAATCAATTGATATCCAATATCTCAGGGCAGAACTAGCACATAATTGCCAGCACATCTAACCATTACATCAATATTTCATACATAATAGTATCATCAAAATTATAAGGCATCTGGCCTACCATTCAGTGCTGATTCATCATAAGGCACAAACATACAAGATATCTCAATCAAACACCCAAAGTGGGTGAAGCAACACAAGCAGGAGAATAATCTCCAAGAACACTGAGCTTACCTGGTCGTAGCTCAGAAACAACCCCCCTAGTATCTGGGTGATCTCTACCAGCAGTCTGCACTTCACGCCCTACAATAAGCATGAATCAAATCATCAGGAACGGTATTCAACCGATTATATGGAAGGAAACATCCTTCCATATATAACCAATTCAAAGTCATCTATCTTAAGGTTTTATCTTAGCCCATCTTCTACTAGGTCATACATTGACCTTCAATGGTCTGCCTCAGCCTCACCAAGGCCTCAGAGTTCCTTTAGAACTCTGTACAGCTCAATTCAAAATTGTTCTAGAGTTAAGAACTCACATTGGCTCAACTCAGCCAAAACACATAAATAATCACGTTTTCACCGATTATTTGTCCTTATGAATAACTTTTGTAAAGGAACTTTAGGTATTTCAGGCCATAATGTTGCTCATTCAAACACCTTTTTGCCTTCCCAGAGCCAAACTCAAACTTCATCACAATTTCAGTTTCAACATGCCATATGGCTCAAAACAACCTCCTGACTACATCTCCCTAAAGAACCTAAGCCTAATTCCAGCCCTATAACCAATTGGTCACTATTCATTCAATCTCCCATTCCAAGAATTAAACGGTTAAAATGCTAGTTTCTTACCTCAGATCAGTCAAGAAAGGCTGGAGAGTCTTTTCTCCCGGCACTAGTGCCCTTGAATCACCTCCTCTTTCTCCCTAAGGTTCCGCTCTCTCTCAAAACTTAAGGAATGGGTTCTTTCACAAATTCTCACAATCTAGGCTGGATTTTGGCTTATAATAGGTTCTAATCAAGTTTATGGGTGATAAGGAGGTGTTTAGTGGGTTTGTGATGAAAGTAGGAAGCTCCCAAGGTGCAAAAATGGCTGCCTGGGCTCCTAGGAAAAAGAGGAACAGTAATTCCCCTGAAAAAACGCGATTTGGCCTTTTATAGGTGGCCTGACCGACATGCCGCGCCCTTGGCGCTCTTGGCGCCAATTTCCACCGATATGCCGCGCCCTTGGCGCCACTTTGGCGCTCTTGGCGCCAATTTCCAGCGCATCTGGCGCCAGTTTTTAGCATCTTTGGCGCTCCTGGCGCCACTCTGGCGTTGTTGGCACCAAAATCCAGTGTATCTGGCGCCAACTTCCAGCACCTGTGGCACTCTTGGCGCCAGACTCCATCGCTAAATCTGTTGCTAAATCCGTCGCTAATTCCGTCACTAAGGCTTTTGCGACAGAATTTTATAAATTTAAATTTTTATTTCTTTTACTCCTTTTTATACAAAACCTAGGTTATTATAGATTTCTATCACTTTGGTGCATTCTTAATTTTAGCTTGACTACTTTTTCACTTTACACTTTGTGATCATGTTTTCATGGATTGTTTGTTACCTTAATATAATTCTTCCATCTTTCATCTTTCTTATTTTTGTGCATTGTTAGGGTCCATTGAAAAGTGTGTGTGCCTTGTTCATACATTCCTTTTTGTTTTTTGTTTACTTTAGTTTGAATTTTTCTCTTAGTCTTTCTTTTAGTTTTGCCTAGGAGTGCAAATGTTTAAGTGTGGGGTATTAATTGATCATTTTTAGTTAAATATTTTTCTATTCTTCTTAGCTTATTTGACTTCTCTTGGAATTTTATTTTCTCATTCTAATTCAGTTTTTGTCTTAGGCAAACAAGTGGGCTTAATTGCTAATTGTTGCTTATTTTCGGATTTTTTTTGCTCACTTGACCTATCTTCCTTGTACAGGACCTAGAGAGCTCTATAGAACTCCAAATGGTACATATGAGTAGTCCCTGGAAAGATAAGGAAAAGATATACAATTTTGTCAGAGATAAGCCAAGGTCAATTCTATCATTTTGAGGGTCATTTTAGGCTTGGAATTTAGAACCTCTGCACTTGAATTTTGGGCTGCGAGATGCATTTTTGTTGGTGTAATTAGCATAATTAGTTAGATTAGATAGGCCTACTCATGGTCCATCCTTTCCTACTGACTTAGTCACTATATGCTAGTGCAATTAGAGAGTGAAAAACACACTACATTTTAGCAAAAACAGAATTTATATTTCTTTTTGAAGTTTTTAAAATTAAAAACATTTTCTCTTAATTGTTCTTCATTGTTCTTCACTGTTCTTCATTTTCTTCTTCATTTTCATTTTTTGTTCTTCCATTTTTGTGCACCAATTTCGTAGGTATTTCATTGATGATAATCATGGGAGGCTAAACAATCAATCAATCCAAGGATCCAGCCAAGCAAGGAGAATTTGAGTTCTGATTTAGCATTTCAAATTTTGTGTGAATGTTCACTTTCTTCTTCAATCCTCTATTCAATTTTCATGATTATGAATATGTTTAGGGTTGAAAATGAATTAGGTTATGGATTCATTTCCTAATTTCAAATTTTAATCACAAATTATTTGGAGATACTTTTTAATTCGTTTTAGAATACCTATTATCAATTCTGTTAGTTTCTATTTTGCTACGTGATAAGCATTTGCCGTAGCGCTCCAAAACAATTTAACTATGCTAATTATGTAGCACAGGATTAACCTAGGTTGTAGCATCTCGGGCGCTGACGAGGGCGGGGAGTGATTGCTGGTGCAGTGAGGCACGGACAAGGAGCGGCTGTGCAGGTATGGGACTGTGCAGGTATGGGATTGTACAGTTGAGGATAACATAAAGGATTTAATAGGTACTACCTATACAAATAAGGTGCATCTACTTTTCGGTAGCCCATAACTTAAGAACTCCACAGTTAAGCGTGCTTGACTTGGAGCAATCTTGGGATGGGTGACCTCCTGGAAAGTTTCTCAGGAAGTGTGTGAGTGAGGACAAAGCACACTGAAAAGTCTTGTGTTGGTATATAGGGACAGTCGTTGATCCTGCAAGTGGTCGAGCGTTACATAGGTCGACTCAAAGACACTATCAATATGGTTCTAACTTCAACTCACAAATAACAATAAGGGGGGATTTTTATCGAACAGTTTATATGCGTTAAGTAAAACTTGCAAAAACGTAAACTAAGATTAAAGAACAACATAGAAACTAACAGAATTGAAAAGAGGTAATGTAAAACAGATTAAAAGCATCAATCCAATTCACCACACCAAGCCATTCGAATCATCATCGTTCTCAAAAATTTTCCTATTATAAAAGTTCGTTCAATCTCATTAGAAGCAATTCAATCGAATTAACCCCTAAATTGATTGAAACCACAACCCTAACTAAAATATCTTCCAATTAATCTGTGATTAATATTCAAAATTAGGAAATGAAACCATAACCTAATTCGCTTTCAATCCTAAACACGTTCATAATCATGAAAACATAATTCGAAATACTAAACCAGGACTGAAATTCTCCTTTTGCTTGGGTTGGATCCTTGGATTGAATGAGTATTTAGCCTTCCATGATCATCATCAGTGAAAGCCCCATGAAATAATTGCGCGAAAATGGAAGAACAGCAAAGCGAAAATGAAGAACAAGGAAAAATAGTTGAGAGAAAATAAGAGCAAAGGTTTTGATTCTAAAAACTTAAAAAGAGAAATGTAAAAACTGTTTTTGCTAATAAAAAATGTCTCCTGTTAAGTCTTTCCAATGTCACCAAAATATAGTGATTAAGTCTGAAGGAAAGAATGGGCCATGAACAAACCCAACAATTCTAATTATTTACTATTTACACCAATAAAAATCAAACTCGCAACCCAAAATACAAGTCCAGTGATTCTGACTTTGAAGCCCAAAATGACCCTCCAAATGGCAGAATTAGCCTTGACTTATTTCTGACAAACTTGTAGATCTTTTCGTTTTCTTTCTAGGGACTACTAGAACACTCCATTCGGAGTTCTGTAGAGCTCTATAGGTCCCATACAAGATAGATAGGTCAAGTGAGCATAAAATCCGAAAATACGTTACAATTAGCAATTAAGCCCACTTGCCTAAAACAAAAATAGAATTAGAATGGGAAAATAAAAGTCCAAGAGAAGTCAAATAAGCTAGGAATGATAGAAAAATATTTAACTAAAAGCACTCTATCACTACGTTTTTCTGCAATTTTTGTTTATCGCATGCAAACTGTTCGATAAAAATCCCCCTATTATTTACTAGTGAATCAAGTTGGAACCATATTGATTGTGTTTCTGAGTCGACCTAGGTTTATCCTATGCCACAAAATTAGCGTAGTTTAATTGTTTTGAAGCGATACGACATCGGTTATCAGTACCCAATTCAGGTTGGATCCATAAGGGTTAAATATTTTTCTTCTTTGCTTTGGAACTCAAATGCAATCTCCATTTGGCACATAGACCCTTTTAGAATAGCACCTATGAGATGTATGACCTTTCTTCATGCAGTAATTGTAAGTTACAGATTTTGATGCTCTTTCAAAATGAATCATTTGATTATGCTTTGTTTTTGAAAAGCCTCTTTGATTCTTCTGTTTTGGTGGTACAAACTTGGTTTTTCCAAAAGGTTTTGCTTGATGTTTGTAACCCAAACCAGAAGTATCTCCAACATATTTTTATACACTTAGCATCTAAAGTGCATTTTCCTCTATAAAGCTTTTTCAAAAGATCAACCAAGTAAGAATTTTCTGTTAGCAATTCCATATATTTTTCATATTGACTCCTTTTGAAATCATTAAATTCTTTTGTAAACTCTTGCATTTATCTACATTTGAAGAAGAAGAGGCACATACACACCCATTAGCTTTGTAGCTTGAAACAAGTTTTTCATTTGCTTCTTTCAAGTTACAAAGTTCATCTTGCATTTTTTCAAGTTTGGTAACATGCCATCTAAGGTTACCTTTCAGCCTATTGTCGGATTTTGCAAGCTTTTGAGCCTCTTCATGCATATCATGGAAAGCATCAAAAAGTTGATCAAGTTCAGAGTTTACTTCTGATTCAGACTTGAGAGTTCTTCATCTTCATCAACTATTCATGTTAGACATACATTTGCTTCCTCATTCTCACTTGATGATTTAGAGGTTGTTGAGGCATTGTCTTCCCATTCATTGCAGGCTTCCTTTGATTTCTTTTCACCTAACTGCTTCTTTAAAAATATAGGAAATTCAAATTTAACATGGCCTGGCTTACCACATTCGAAGCATGTGAAGTTTGTGTTGCTGTTGTTGTTGTCCTTTCTTTTGTTGAACTTAATGAACTTGTCCTTTTTGTTCTTCATAAACTTGCTGATTCTCTTGACTATTAGGTTCAAGCATTCATCACTTTCATCTTCACTTGAGTCTTCTTCTTTTTCAACACTAGATGATGCAGCTTTCAAGGCTATGCTCTTTTGTTTCTTATTTGTATCTTCTGCATGTGTTAGTTGTGACATTTCTAATTCATACTCAAGAAGCTTACCAAAAAGTACAGCCATGGATATCTTAGAAAGATCTTTTGATTCCTTTATTGCTATCTGATAGACTCCTGAACTGAATCAAGTCTTGTTTGCCCCGATCTTCCTTGCAATGGAATCAATTCTTCAATGGAAAGAAAAACAAATTATGAAATGCTTTGTTCTATGATAGCTTTTTAGGTTTTTGTGATTTAAGAATTGGAACAATGGAAGAAGATTAAAAGTGGATTTGGATTGACACCATGGAATAGGAATTCCAATAAGTCTTTGCAAGAATCACCACAATAGCTCAGAAGCTATTGATAAGAAACAAGAAGTTCTTCACTAAGAACAAGGGAGAATAACTCTCAACCTCTCACACACAAAGTGCAATCTAATTTCATTCAATCCAAAAAGTTCCTATAATCTGTTGTGATGTGGCTTATATAGACCACTAAACTACAAGCTAAATGAAATGTACGTGCATCCTAAATGAAATCCAAATGTAGCTTCCAAGACAAGCTTCTAAAAACAGCTTTTAAAAACTAAAAATAGCGCCTCTGCAGAAATAACGGTTTTAATCAATTATTTCGTAATGGTAATCGATTATTTTGAATCAAGTAATCAATTACTAGATCTTGGTAATCGATTATTTGTTCATATCAAGCCTGGAAGCTGATTCATGAACAAAGTAATCGATTATTTCACCAAATAATCGATTATCACAGGAACTCACACATCCATGTAATCGATTAAAATATGGAATAATCGATTATCATAGGAACTCCCACTTCCATGTAATCGATTACAAGACAGAATAATCGATTACAACAGAGCTATTTACAAATCTAGCATTTATACAAAGTATTTAATCGATTACAGTGTAACGCCCTGTACAAAACCAGGGTCATTAACCTGCCTTAATCACTATCATTAACTATAATCATCAGAGTTTAAGCAGTTTGGAAGCATAATATAAGAGTGACGTTATCAAATGTCACTAACATAACCACTATACATTATAATATAGTGAAATACACATAAAGTCTCTGTTTAGATACAAAACTGTACATACATCTCCGCTCAGGATACCAAAATTAAACCAAAGGCAGTATACAAAACATCAGAGCCACATGCTCATATCATCTATGCCTAAGGTTTACAAATAGCAACTATCCCTGCATAGGCTTCTTGCCTTGGGATCTATCTGCTCCTCCTAAGGAATCACCTGCAAAATATAAGTCCCAAAAAAGGGGTGAGATATAAAAATCCCAGTAAACTCAGGGCCCTTGAAGGTATTTCCTTCCCCTTGTTCACTTTCAGACATATATATATATATGGAAAATAGTATATCTATATCAGCCATTTTCAAATTCCCTTCTTAAAATCATCATTTATCATCAATTCACATCCACCTGTCAATAATCAGGTGACCCACGCGTGGCCTACAGCCATCCAGAACATAAATTACTATCCTGTAGAGGCTACATCTATGTATATAGGAACATCTCCCCTTAGGAGGCTACCTCTATATACTAGGAACATCTCATGCCAGGATCTCAACAAATCTATCTAAGGCTACATCTGTATATATAGGAACATCTCCACTTAGGAGGCTACATCTATATAACAGGCACATCTCATCATCTATCTCAACACAATTGCCTGAGGAGGCTACCTCTATGTATATAGGAACATCTCCATTCGGTAGGCTACATCTATATAACAGGAACATCTCACAGCAGGTCTTACTCAATCTCTTGTCATCTATCCTACTACCATAGGATTCTATTCATTCACAGAATTCACATTCAAATCTAATAGTCAATCATGCGTATCATATGCTTGACAGCTCATAGTCATGCACATCAATCTCACATCACAGTTTCATATTCCATTTCAAGCATCTCATATCAATACCTATCATTTCCCCTTCACAGGGTACAGAAAACATATCAGGATTCAATCATACCAGCACATAATTTCTATATATATGCATTTACTCGCACCAGAACCATCACTCCTTCTGGAGCATGGTGGAACACAGTAAGGACACACATGCAAGAACCAAGAGCTTACCTGCTCTAGGCAAAACACCAGCTCCCCCAGTCTCGTGGTCACCACTACCAGAATTATCAAGCTCACGTCCTACATAAGAGCAACACATAACGTATCAGTAACGGTTCTAAGCCGTTAGATCGAAAGGACTATAATCCTTTCCACATAACCCATAACTAATCACTTCACAAGTGATTCTCAGACCCTCAATAGGATCCCTCTCAGCCTAACCAAGGCTCAAGAGCCTCTCCTAAGACTTTGTTCAGGCTAATACAAAGCATATCCTTACTTTAGCCATATCAAATCCAAGCTTTTAATACAACCAATTCAGCTCATAAACAACATCTACACTATCCTATGAGCAACTTTATCAACAGCTCTAAGGTTCATAATAGCCAAAACCAGTCCTTTCTCTATTCATACATAACTCAGAACCCAAAATCAAATTTCATCAATAATGATGACTGAAGGCTCTAACTTCCTCAGAACAACCCCCTGCACACAATTCTCTACAGGACCCTGGGCTAATTCTAGTCCCAGCTCATATGGGTCACTATTCATGAGAACCCCCAGAATCAAAATCAAACGGAGAAACTTGAGTCTCTTACCTCAATGGTGACTAAGAAGACCAAAGGATAGCTTCCTTGAGCTCTGGTGTCCTTTCCAAGCAGTGGGTCTCAGCTACTCTCAAGTTCTCTGAGCTTTTCTCTAGAGATTCCAATTCTCACTAAAAAGGGGTTTTCAAGAGAAAGGAGGAAGGATTTAAGCTTCAAAGTTTTCTCTCACAATCAAAGGTTAAAGGAAGGTATTTAAAGCAAGAAACAAGGTCCTAGTAAGCTTGGACCAGTCACTAATGGAGGTCAGGGTTGGAGGAGGAAGAAGAAACTGTTTTTCCTCTCCTTTTTCGCATTTTTCACTTTATATAGTGGCCCAGCACGACCTCTGGCGCTCCCAGCGTTGCTCCCGTGCCCCCAACACCAAATTCCAGAATTTCTGGCCCTCCCAGCGCCACATCTGGCGCCATCAGCGCCGGCTGGAAAACATGGCTCCCCTGGAGCCACCATTGGCGCCCCAAGCGTGAGTTTCCAGAGATCATGGCGCTCCCAGCGCCGGCCTGGCACCCTTGGTGCCAAATTCCAGAGGACCTAGCGCTCCTGGCGTGGCCATGGCGCTCTGGGCGCCACTTTCCAGTGGTCAGGCGCCATCAGCGCCACACCCTGAACTGGGTTTTCTTCTAAGGATCCTGGCGCTATCTGCCTGGAATTCTTGGCACCTTCTGCGCCCCATTGAGGGTCCTTACATACAGGCTACTCGTAATCGATTACAACAGATAAGCCCAATATTTTGTAGCCTTCTTCATGATTCTCCAAGGGATATAAGTTGGACTGTATATGATCTTGGAGTGTTTGAGCCCTAGCCCTTGTCATTGGCCCTTTAATATCCAAAGGAAGTGCTTCCATGCGTTATTCGAAGTCTTCCTTCACTTGCCTTGGTTTTAGGATTGTATCACTATAACCTTGGTTTCCATGGTCTTGTAAGACACTTCAGGATTTTGATGTTTAACTCTTCAGCATCCAATATCTTCCCAAGACCAAGAAGATGATTTACAATGTGAGTGAATCCTGTTTGGAGTTGAGATATGTTTTTTGTGGTGTTCATCTTGAACATTTCGTACTCATGAATCAAGGCATGCTTCCTTAATCTTCTAACTTCATTAGTCCCTTCATGAGTGACTTCCAACATCTCCCACATTTCCTTTGCAATTTTACACCTAACAATTCTAAAGAATGAATCAAAAGAAAGTGCAGAAGTAATCATGTTCTTAGCTTTAAAATCATATTCAACAACTCTCTTTTTTTCATCTGTCATCTCATCCCACTCTTTGGGAATCATATTATTACCAACAATTTTCATAGGAACCAATGGACCTTTTTCTATTGCATTCCATGCACCGGGGTCATTTGATTGAATGAAAATCTCCATTTTCTTTTTCCAAAAACTGAAATGCTCTCCTTCAAACATCGGGGGGCGATTGAGGGAGGCACCCTCCTTGAAGGTAATTTGCGTGGTATTCATTTTGTTTAAAAAAGGTAGTGATCTTGAATAACACTAAAGAACCAACTCTTGATGTTGGATATAGGGGGAGCTAGAAGAGAATCAAGTCAAGGATAAAGCTTGTCCCTTAGGAGAAAGATTTTAGCTTTTCACATGCAAAGGCATTTGTAATTTGTTAAATGTTTAATAGGCTTATCTTATGATCCTTGCATTGCATAAACTTGATCATTTACATGCATACATGATTTAATTAAAGCATAAAGGTTTTCATGTTAACATAAAGAAATTGATTTCTCATGGTTAAGTTTTGGAAAAGTCATTTTAGCACTGATTTAATAGATTACCAACATTGGTAATCTATTACTTAAGCCACGAAGAACATAGTAATCGATTACAGGCAAATGGTAATCGATTACACAGTGTAAAAACTTAAAAACAAGTATGACTGCTTTAATCGATTACCATACAATGTAATTGATTACATAAGCTTAAGGATGAATCTATTATGACAGCTTTAATCGATTACACATCGATTTAATTGATTAGATTGCTTTTATACGTTTTCCAAAAAGAGCTTAGAACACTTTAATCGATTATTCTGTGTATTAATCAATTACATTAGTTAAAATAATTGATTACATTAACGATTTAATCGATTACATTGAGCTTACTCTGTTTTCTATAAAAAGCTATTAAGTTTGTGATTTTTAAATATATCTCAGAACGTGAGAAAACATACATCTTGCTTTTACAAAGTAGTCATTCACTACAAAAGCTCAAAAAGTCTAAGAAAAGATTCTCTCTACATCTTGATTCAAAACTTTGTTTTCATACATCAAAGATCATGTTGTTTTCAACAGAGACTAGACAAGAGGTTTCAAGAAAGCTGCGTTCTGCAAAGCATTCAAACCTTGTTTGATTGGTAAAATACATCTCATTCATATACTGAGGATCATGAGGTGATATCTTTCTTGAGCTCTTAATTGTGATTTGTTTCATCTATTTTTAGTTCTCGTATTTTCTAAGATCAAAAAGGTTCTTTAAAGTTTTTTTTTGCAGTAGTGTTCTCTGGAGGATAAAACAGAGTGATGTACTCTGGTTCTTGGTCTTTAGAAGTCTATAGGGTTTAGATTTCGATTCTTTATCTAGAGTTGATAAAGGTGATTTGTTGTAAAAGCTTGTAAAGAACATAATTTGATTTAGTGAAACTCTAACCTAGTGTTGGTTGGAAGAAACTGAATGTAGCTTCTCTTTTGAGAGGTGAACCAATATAAATTGTTGTTTCTTGATTCTAATATGGTTATCTTTCATTACTTGTTCTTGGGAGATCAAATCATAATCAACAAGAAGTGATTCTGACATTACATGGAGCCCAAGGTGTATCTTGATTGAAAGAAAATTTCTGATTTTGACAAAGGGAAATTGAGTGATACGATCCATTTTTAATTTTGCTGCTAGTTTGTTTTTCAAAGAAATTTTTAACTTTCTATTATAAACCAATTCACCCCCCTCTTGGTTAATTGTGTGTGTACATCATTGTTTTCAATTGGCATCAAGAGCAGGTTCTTGAGTGTTATTCAAGATCAAAATCTTTTTTAAAGAAAATGAATACCACACAAATTACCGTCAAAGAGGGTGCCTCCCTCAATCGTCCTCCGATGTTTGAAGGAGAGCATTTCAGCTTTTGGAAAAACAAAATGCAAATTTTCATACAGTCAAATGACCCTGGTGCATGGAATGCTATAGAAAAAGGTTCTTTGGTCCCTATGAAAACTATTGATAATGATAGAATCCCCATGGAGTGGGATGAGATGACGAATTTAGAAAAAAATTTGTGTAGTATGATTTTAAAGCTAAGAATATGATTACTTCTACACTTTCTTCTGATGAATTCTTTAGAACTGTTAGGTGTAAAAGCGCAAAGGAGATGTGGTAGATGTTGGAAGTTACTCATGAAGGGACTAACGAAGTTAGAAGATCAAGGAAGCATGTCTTGATTCATGAGTACGAGATGTTCAAGACGAACACCACAGAAAACATATCTCAGCTGCAGACAAGGTTCACTCACATTGTCAACCATATTCTTGGTCATGGGAAGATTTTTGATGCTGAAGAATTGAACATCAAAATCATGAAGTGTCTCATAAGACCCTAGCAACCAAAGGTTACAGCAATCAAGGAATCAAAATATTTATCCAAGATGTCCATGGCTGCACTTTTTGGTAAGCTTCTTAAGTATAAACTTCAAATATCACAGTTAATAAGTTCATGAGAAGGAACAAAAACATAAAGCTGTCAAAGTTCAACATGAAAAATGAGAGCAACAACAACTCCACCAACTTCACTTGCTTCGAATGTGGTAAACCTGGACACATTAAATCTAAATGTCCAATCTTTTTAAAGAAGCAACAAGGTGAGAGGAAGACAAAGAAAGAGGGGAAGCCAAATAAGGCATACATAGCGTGGGAACAAAATGATTCAACAATTTCTGAATCAACAGATGAGAATGAAGAAGCAAATATGTGCTTCACCTCTACAATAAGTGATGATGAAGAATTCTCAAGTGCTGAATCAATGGTAAATTCTAAATATGATAATATTGTTGATGATTTCCATGAGATGCATGAAGAAGCACAAGAAATTGCACAATCCAATAATAGGCTGAAAAGTAATCTTAAATGGCATGTTACCAAAATTGCTAAATTGCAATTTGAACTTTGCAATTTAAAAGAAGCAAATGAAAATCTTGTTTCAAGTTACAAAGCCAATGGATGTGTATGTGCCTGATCTTTTTCTAATGTTGATAAATGTAAGATCTTACAAAAAGAATTTTATGATTTCAAAAAGAGTCAAGGTGAAAAGTATATGTTATTACTTTCTAAAAATTCTTATTTGGTTGTTCTTTTGCAAAGTCTTTATAGAGGAAAATGCAATTTAAATCAAAAGTTAAGTGTGCAAAAATACATTGGAGATACTTCTGGTTTGAGGTACAAACATGGATCAAAACCTTTTGGAAAAACAAGGTTTGTGCCTCCAAAACAAAAGTATCAAAAAGGCCTTTCAAAAACAAAGCATCATCAATTGACTCATTTTGGAAGAGTATCAAAAACTGTCACTTGCAATTATTGCATGAAGAGAGGTCATACATCCCATAAGTGTTATGCTAGAAGATACTATATGTCTAATGGTGAATGCATTTAGGTGACAAAAAGAAAAAGAAAGCCAACTAACCCCTATGGACCCAACCCACATTGGGTACCTATCTTTGTTACTTAAATTGATTTTTGCAGGTGTGTCTAAGAGCAAAATCAGCATTATGGTATCTTGATAGTGGTTGCTCTAGACACATGACAAGTGACATGTACATGCATACAAACTTGACCCTTAAAGATGGAGGAAATGTCACTTATGGTGATAATAACAAAGGAAATATCATTGGAGAAGAAGAATGTTCTTTATGTGGAAGGTTTGAAGCACAATCTCCTAAGCATAAGCCAACTATGCGACAAAGGACTCAAAGTTTCCTTCAATGAAAATTGTTGTTTGATATGTGATGGTCAAACGGGTGAGGTTATCCATGTTGGTAAAAGAAAGGGTAACATTTATATTCTCTCTATTGAATATGCATTCATTCACAACACTAATTGTCTAGTTAGTAAAGTTAATGGTACATGGCTATGGCATAGGAGAGCTAGTCACATAAACATGCATCATATGAACAAGTTTATAAGAAAGGATTTAGTTATTGGCTTGCCTAAGCTTAAGTTTGAGAAGGACAAAATATGTTATGTTTGTCAAAAGGGGAAAAAAAACTAAGATCTCTTTTCAAAGTAAAAATGTTGTTTCCACCTCTAGACCCTCTTCTAACAAACCTATTGGCTCTAAGTGGCATCATAGTTAGAAACAGGCCAGATTGGTTGCAAAAGGTTACAACAAAGAGAAAGGTATATGACTATGATGAAACCTATGCTCCAATAGATAGGTTAGAAACCATTAGGTTGCTGCTTGTATATGCATGTTTAATGAACTTTAAACTGTTTCAAATGGATGTTAAAAGTGTTTTTTTTAAATGGATATATCGAGGAGGAAATCTATGTTGATCAACCTCCTGGCTTTGTTGATTACAAATATCCATACCATGTTTTTAAATTGAGAAAAGCTCTTTATGGTTTAAAGCTCCAAGGTATTGGTATGAGAGATTGAGCAACTTCTTGCTTAGCCAATCTTTCATAAGAGGACAAGTGCACAAAACTTTGTTCATTAAGAGAAGTCACAATGACATCTTGTTGGTTCAAATTTATGTTGATGACATTATATTTGGTTCAACTAATCAAGCTTTGTGCAAAGAATTTTCTATCTAAATGCAGAATGAGTTTGAAATGTCTATGATGGGAGAGCTAACATTCTTCCTTGGACTTCAAGTCAAGCAAATGTAGAATGGGACATTTCTCAGTCAAACTAAGCATTGCCTGGAAATGATCAGGAAGTTTGAAATGGAGAAAAGCAAGGATGTTGCAACTCCAATGGCTACATCAACCTACCTTGACTCAGATGAAAAAGGAAAGATTGTTGATGAGTCAAAATACAAAGGAATGATTGGATCCTTGATGTATTTGACTGCTAGTAAACCAGACATAATGTTGAGTGTGTGCTTGAGTGCTAGATATGAAGCATATCCTAAAGAATCACACCTCACTGCAGTCAAAAGGATCTTCAAATATATCAAGTCAACACCAAAAGTGGGACTTTAGTATCCTAAAGGTGCATCTCTCAACTTAATTGGATATTCTGATTCTGACTTTGCAAGGTGCAAATTGGATAGGAAGAGTACTAGTGGAACTTGCCACCTTTTAGGCAGCTCACTAATCTCTTGGCACTGCTTTGTGTTGTGTTGCTTTATCAACTGCTAAAGCTGAGTACATATCAGCTGGAAGTTGTTGTGCTCAAAGTCTATAGTTGAAGCAACAACTACAAGACTTTGGTGTAGAATTAAAGGCAATACCCTGCACTGTGACAAACACATTGAGATAAGGCATCACTTCCTCAAGGATCATATCCAAAAGGGTAACTTTACAATTGAGTATGTAGATACACTTAATCAATTGGCTGATATATTTACAAAACCCTTGGCAAGAGATAGATTTTATGCACTTATAAATATGCTAGGTATCCTTGATGAATCAAAAATATGCTAGCATGCTACAAATTTTCTTTTCTACATAATAATTCATATGAAAATTGACCATGTATCAAATATGCTTGAATATGCAAATGCTGTTGAATTACACTATTAGTACTGCAAAATTAACTGTTATAATCGATTACAGTGTGATATAATCGATTATCTGATGCTTAAAAGCTCTTTAGAAGCAAATTCTTACTGGAGTAATCGATTATTGTAACGAATTAATTGATTACTTGAGGTTTTTATTGAATCCAGAAAAATATTTTCACTAGAGTAATCGATTACTTAAAATAATCGATTTTTGCCTATTCAAAGCTTTCTCAAAATCAATTTTCCACTATTATAATCGATTACAACTTGTTTGAATTGACTTCTGTTTGCAAAACGCACTAGAGTAATCGATTACACTGCATTTCAAAAGTCTTTGTTTGCTTTGAAATAATCGACTACGAGCTTGTGTAATCGATTATCTATGGCGTTTCTGCAAAAGCTGTAGATTTTATTGGAAATCTAAACTGCCAATCAAATGTTCAAATTCAAATTTCAAACTGTTTTGATGCATTTAAATCTTCTGGGTACTCAAAATAGTTGTTGCAAACATTTGAATTTCAAATTCAAACATCCAAAATCTCTATAAATTCAAGCTCTTCAAGAGAGATATTCACAACTGAATCTTCCTCTCTTATTTATGCAAATTCTACAAAAAAAAACATGGTGCTCTCTCTCGAAGTCTAAACATCTACCAAATCTCTTTTTCGTTCCTAACCCATTATGTCTGCCCCTAAGAGATCAAAGTGAACCAAAAGAAAAACTGGTGAATCTTCTCAACCAGCAGCAAATAGATTAGATTCATGGTTCTCTAATGAGACAGAGAAGATGAACTATATGTAGTTTCATGCAAAAAAACTCATCTGCACTCCCAAATACCTTGACCTTAATTGCTTTGTTGCTGAGGGATTTCAATTCCCTGCCATGATAGAGGCTCAGGGGTAGAAAAAATTCGTAGAGTTGAAAGGTACATTTTACCCAAAACTGGTGAAGGTATTTTACACCTGTGCTAAAATCAGCATGGATGGCTCAATCCGCTCCCAAGTCAATGGAGTGGCCATGGAAATCACTGCTGAAGTCTGGCAAGAGGTGGCTGGAATTTCCTATGAGGGTATTAGGAAATTTGAGGAAGAAACAGAAGGCTATAACAAGACTGACACTTATAGAGGGATGCTGCAAGACCCTCAAGTTAGGCTGAAATTAAGGCTTGGAACAGGAAGCATGACTGGTGAAGACAGACTCCTTCACTACACATTCTCACACCAAGATGATCTGCAGTTGGTCTATGGAATGAAAACTGCAACCCGAATAAATTGGATCCTAATTATTGAGGAAACTATGCTGAAGGCAAAGAGATTGATTAATTATCAATTTCCTTATGTTGTCTCAGTATCCAGGTTCATTGAGTACTTTGGAGTAGATGTCTCAAATGAAATTGTAGATAACACTACTATAAGTCTCATCACAGTGAAGCATCTTAACAAACTTGGTTTGGTGAAAACCCCCAATGGGTGGCAAATGGATGGACAACAAGCCCAACCTATAGGTGCTGGAGAAGGTGATGAAGAAGAAGAAGCTGAAGATGCCCCTGCTCCACAACAGTACTCTCCATTTGAATCTCTCATGATTCAAAAGATGGATGCTCTATTGTCCCTGCACCATGAGCATAGGGCTGAAACCACTTCCTCCATGGATGAGATAACATCTAGGCTACGAAACTTTGAGACTAGATTGGCTCTTAAGGACTTTGAAAATCTCTAATATAAATTGATGTTATTTCTTTGTTTTAAGCTATTTATGGTTTTGTTTTCATGTTGTTTTGCTCTTATTGTTTTGATTAATGATTAAAGTACTGCATATTTCCCTTTATTAAATGAAATTCTAGTTTATGTTTCATATCCTCCTTGCTTATAATCTCAATAGTTCTATTTTTGTCTTTGATAAGCCAAATAGGGGGAGAAATAAAATGAACACATAAAACATGATTGCTCTGAACCTTATGAAAAATTACCTAAGCCAGGGGGAGCAATTTAAGGAATGATTTTTGTTTATGCAAACATACTTAACACTTGCTCTTGGCAAAAGGCTAATTTGAATTCAGGTCATCAAATATAAGACTCCAATCATTCATCCCTCAAAGCACTTAAAGGCTAACAAATGATCAATTAATATTTGGCATGCTCAAAGCCAAAAAAGGGGGAGATTGTTGGATATATGGGGAGCTGGAAGAGAATCAAGTCAAGGATGAAGCCTGTGCCTTAGGAGAAAGATTTTAGCTTTTCACATGCCAAGGCATTTGTAATTTGTTAAGTGTTTAAGAGGCTTATCTTATGATCCTTGCATTGCATAAACTTGATCATTAACATGTATACATGATTTTATTAAAGCATAAATGTTTTCATGTTTACATAAAGAAATTGATTTCTCATGGTTAAGTTTTGGAAAACTCATTTTAGCACTGATTTAATAGATTACCAACATTGGTAATCTATTACTTAAGTCATGAAGAACATAGTAATCGATTACAGGCAAATGGTAATCGATTACAAAGTGTAAAAACTTAAAAACAAGTATGACTGCTTTAATCGATTATCATACTATGTAATCGATTACATAAGCTAAAGGATGAATCTGTTATGACTGCTTTAATCGATTATCATACTATGTAATCGATTACATAAGCTAAAGGATGAATCTGTTATGACTGCTTTAATCGATTACACATCAATTTAATCGACTAAATTGCTCTTATACGTTTTCCAGAAAGAGCTTAGAACATGTTAATCGATTATTCTGTGTATTAATCGATTACATTAGTTAAAATAATTGATTACATTAACGATTTAATTGATTACATTGAGCTTACTCTGTTTTCTATAAAAAGCTATTGGGTCTGTGATTTTAAATATATCTCAGAACGTGAGAAAACATACATCTTGCTTTTACAAAGTACTCATTCACTACAAAAGCTCAAAAAGTCTAAGAAAAGATTTTCTCTACATCTTGATTCAAAACTTTGTTTTCATACATCAAAGATCATGTTGTTTTCAACAGAGACTAGACAAGAGGTTTCAAGAAAGCTGTGTTCTGCAAAGCATTCATTCAAACCTTGTTTGATTGGTAAAATACATCTCATTCATATACTGAGGATCATGAGGTGATATCTTTCTTGAACTCTTAACTGTGATTTGTTTCGTCTGTTTTTAGTTATTGTATTTTCTAAGATCAAAAAGGTTCTTTAAAGCTTTTTTTTTGGAGTAGTGTTCTCTGGAGGATAGAACAGAGTGGTGTACTCTAGTTCTTGGTCTTTAGAAGTGTATAGGGTTTAGATTTCGATTCTTTATCTAGATTTGATAAAGGTTATCTGTTGTAAAAGCTTGTAACGAACAAAATTTGATTTAGTAAAGCTCTAACTAATGTTGGTTGGAAGAAACTGGATGTAGCTTCTCTTTTGAGAGGTGAACCAGTATAAATTGTTGTTTCTTGATTCTAATCTGGTTATCTTTCATTACTTGTTCTTGGGAGATCAAATCATAATCAACAAGAAGTGATTCTGACATTACATGGAGTCCAAGGTGTATCTTGATTAAAAGAAAATTTCTGATTTTGACAAAGTGTGATTGAGTGATACGATCCATTTTTAATTCTCCTGCTAGTTTGTTTTTCCAAGAAATTTTTAACTTTCTATTATAAACCAATTCACCCCCCTCTTGGTTAATCGTGTGTGTACATCATTGTTTTCACTTGATACCAATTGAAAACAATATGAACGCACACAATTAATCAATAGGGGGTGAATTGTTTAAAACATGATCTTTAAAATTTCTTTAAAACAAGCAGCTAATATAGGATCGTATCATAAGAACACCTTTTTGAATAACAAGTTTTTAGTCAATGAAGACTCATCCTTCATAGAAAGCAATAGCAAAAAATGTTTATCTATTGATATTCAATTGATTATCCAAAAGACTAGCAACCAATGACAGAAAGATGAGATTGAGAGAAAGTAATTAACACAAAGAGCTATACTGATTCACCCCTCAACAAGAGAAGTTACATTCAATTTCTTCTAACCAAACCTTGATTAGAGTTCCACTATCAACAAAATATGTTCTTTACAAGATTATAAAAGATCACGCTTTATCAACCCTAGATAAAGAATTGAAATCTAAAACCCTATTAGACTTCTAATGATCAAGACATAGAGAAACCTTCTCTACTGTTCCGTCTAGAGAACCCTATTCTAGAAAATCTTTAAAGAACCCTTTTGTAATAGCAATTAACAAGCTAAAATGTAAAAACAAATTACAACCAGAGTTTTAGAGGAGAGATACAACCTTATGATCCAAGGAATGCACAAATGTTTACAAATCTAAGATCAGGTTGAAAGAAACTAGTTTCAGACCAAGCTCTCCAAGAAACTCCTTTGAAATCTTGTCCAAAAAGAATTCTACCAATGATGCATGAGAATCTTGAATTGTAGGACAAGAGCTTTGTTACTCAATGTATTCTCTCTCAGTCCAGAAGCCTTTTGAAAATCAGTGAAAATCTCGAATTGTGATAATTTTTGCAAATCAAAATACCAAACAACTTTTTATAGAAAATTGTTTTAACTAAATGTAATCGACTAAATCTCCAATGTAATCGATTAAAACTATTAATGTAATCGATTAAAAACAAATTCAATCGATTAAAATGTTCTTCAGCTTTCTAGAAAAGATACATGATCAAAGTAATCGATTAACAAAAAATCTTGTTTTCCAAAACGTGTCAAGTAATCGATTACGGTTAGATGGTAATTGATTAACACAGGAATAACCTATTCTGTGTTTTGTACTATGTAATCGATTACTCAATGCTTGTAATCGATTATTTTGTTCTTCAAGGCTTTTATGCAATCATGAAATCTTAAAGTTTTTTCACAAACCATGTGCTTTTGTAAAACCATGAATGCATGCCAATGAATTATGTTTATGCAATACAAAGGATCATAGGATGAAACTCTTGACTAACTAACAAATTACATATGCCTTCAATTAAATGGCATGTAAAAAGCTAAAACTTATCTAAGTTAAAGAGCCTCCTCATCTTGATCCTCTTCAAGCTCCCCCTGTGTCTAACAATAATTAGATTGTAGATAATTTGTAGCTTGTATATAATTAGGTACCTATTATTTGAAATGTGGTTGCAGCATTATCAATAATATTTGAATAAATGAGCTTAGAGATAATCTCGGGAGTATCTAGTTACTGAGGGAAATGCGTTCGGGTTCATATAGTAGGGGACGTGAAGGATTAACTCGTGTACATAAGTCCCGCATAAATAACGTGTGTTTTTCATAATCTCCACAATATAAAAACATTTCTATATGCCAAACTATAAAAAACTTAAATAGGTACATATTGCATAACCATTAATAACGACATTGAAATAAATTTCCCAATTTTAAAGAAATGATAAATGAGAACCATCGTTAATGACAAATGTATGCGAACATTTTGCTGTCATGAACAATTTAAAAATAAAACATCCGAATTTGTATACGTTACATAGTTAGAGCTTAATAATGTTAATATTTGAGAGAAAAATTATCCGAATGTGTATTTAAGAATAGATCATTTTAGGAAAATAACTACTTTTTTTAATTTTTTAAATGTTTATAAAAAGATTGGCTAAAAAACTATCTGTGTGAGGGTGAATAAATGGTACATGGATATAGTTCATGTTTTCACTAAGTTTTTTTAGATACGATCATTTTCACTAGTAAATGCTAGAATGCGTAAAGTGGGGTTAGTATGATTTAGCCCACCAACTCAACCAACTTATGATGCTTAATTCACTAGCTCGGCGGGTTGAAGACAAGACAAGGTGCATTGACTTGTCAAATTAGCCTATTTAATTTATTCAACTTAGTCGTCATTATTTAAAATATGTTTAAAGATAAATTTATATTTGTAGATAATTAAGAAAGAGATAAGTAATTTCGTACAGAAAACAAAATCCGGTTGTGGGCTTGTGGCCTTTATTTGTTTACTTTTCAAACTAATTCCATGATAAATAGAAATATTTTTTCAATGATAAAAATAAATTTTATTAAAATTCAATTGTGGATACATATATATTATATATAGTTCGTAAAATATATTTATATAATTGTACTTTAAATTTAATTTTATTTTGTATATAAAAAATAATTTTAAGGTCATTTTATAAATTTAAATTTATTTTTTAAAATAATTAATTTATAATCAATAAGTTAATATTTTTTATACAATTTAAAACAACTAATATTCTTATTAATCATTTTGATATTATGGTAATGATAGTTTTGGCTTTTTTATAGAAAAGACCATTTGAGGGTACTTTTTAAAAATATTATCATTTTGGATAAGTTGTGCTAGGTGGTACGACTTCTTATTCAGAAGTCGTATAACCTGTACGACCTTTTTTTTAATTGAAGTCATAACTTTATTTACGTTTTTTTTTCGTTTATGACTGTTTTTTAAATCCACTCAAAATTCATAAATATATTTGCGACTTTAAAGTCGTATTTTTTGTTTGCTGCTTTTGTTTTTATGGGTTTCGAAAATCTATTATATATATATATATATATATATATATATATATATATATATATATGGGTTATGACTTTAAAGTCATAAACCCATTTATTATTATTTTTATTTCATTTGTTTTATTTATTTTTTTATAATTTGTTGCTATTTGAATCTTTTTATTGTTTTTTAGTTTTATTTTCGTATAAGTTTTTTTAAAAGTTAAAAAAAATTAGTTTAATTTTATTATTTAAAAATGCAAGTAATTTTAATTTTTGTAATTTGATTTAATATTTTGTATGTATTTTTTATATCATTTTATTAAATATTTTATTAATTTGTGTTATAATTACTTTGTATTATATTTATTTAATTATTTTTTATATTTTTTAGTAATGTTAAAATTTAAATTTCAAAAGAAAAATATTTTGCTAATAATATTAACTTGTAATATATGAAATAATATATATTTTCTTTGATTTTGTTAATTAATTTTTACAATTATTATTATCTTAATTAATCATTTGCCATAGTAATGTTAATTAATTTTTAACAATTATTTTAATATTAACAACATAGCTAATTTAAAAGACTTATATTTATCTACTTAAATTTTTTTTTTCAAATTCATTTGTTTTTTAATTTAGTAATTATTTTCATTTGATAATTTCTTCAACTTTTTTTAAAATTTCATGTATGTTTTTATAAAAATTATAAAAATTTAATTATTTAAATATGAAAGTAATTTTAATTATTGAAAATTTGTTTAATATTTTGTATGTAATTTTTATATCATTTTATTTAAAATTTTAGTAAATTATGTTATAATTAAATTTTATCATATTTTAAAATACTTATTGTTAGACGAAAATATTTTGTTATTAATAAAAACTTATAATAAATGAAATAATAGATATTTGTTTTTATCTTGTTAATAAATTTTTACAATTATCATTATCTTAATTAATCATTTGGCACAATAATGTTAATTAATTTTTTTAACAATAATTGTAATATTAACACCAGATTTAATTTAAGTAATAATAATAGTTAATATGTCTTTCATAAAAAGTGTAATAAATATGAAATGAATATTACAAAGTAAATAAAAGTAAAAAAGTAGAAATAATATTAGTGTCAACTTCATTGTATGGACAATTACGATGATTATGTCCTTCAGGTCTACACAATGAGCATTTTTTTGGCCAATTTGAAATTGGTTCGTCCATCTCGTTATATATACGAGTAGTGACTAGCCTTCCCAATGTCTGATGTCGTTTTGAATGATCAGACATAAAATATGGACCCAAATATTGCAAGAAGCACATGCTACAATTGCATGCGAGTATGGAATTCGAAAAACCTAGAAATGTCCACATTCACATGACCATTCGTTCAACTTGACAGTGTATGTCATTGCTCGTTGCCCATGTCACGTATTGGCAATTTCCTGAACCTCAAACTCCCCTGTTTCTCGAACGTACATGCGAACGTAATGCGAGGTAGCAATACGTTGATTTTCTTGCATCATGACATACACCTGTTCATAGTACCTATGTCCTACCTTTATCATATTCATTATTTTCATGCCATTAGTAACAAATGAGACATTTATTTTATTAAATGTTTCATTAACTAAGGCAGTAATAGGCAACACTTGGGCTCCTTTCAAAATAGAATTCATACATTCGGCAAGGTTGGTAGTCATATGCCCATACCGTTTGCCTTCATCATATGCCTAAGTCCATCTACTCTTGGGGATTTGGTCTAGCCAATCTACTACAAGTGGAAACTCTGATTGCATTGCAAGCAACTTTGTCTCAAATCGAGGCTTCCTTAACTCATATCCTATGGAAAAAGACAAAATATAATATCAAATATGGTGAACAAGTAATAATGCAAGAATTTTTTTCATGAAATGGTTAAAAGCTTACCCATATTGATGACTTGTTTTTTTAATTCAACATTTTAAACTATTTGTTAAAATTTGATGTAATGTGGCGAATGTAGTAGATAGAAGATACATTCGGTCCATTCCACCCGTTCTGATTGCAAAGCTGCTAGCAAACTGGTTCCCTTGTCTGATATAATACACAAATTTGGTTGAGGTGTAACATATCTCCTTAAATAATGCAAGAACCACATCCAAGCTTCTTTGCTCTCGCTCTCAACAATTGCAAAAGCAATTGGAAAATGGTTTCTATTACCATCTTGTGCAATGACAGTCAACAAAGTACCATGATATTTTTCAGTTAAAAATGTTTCATCTACTTGCACAATTGGCTTGTAATATTTAAATCCTTCAATGCATGACTTAAAAGCCCAAAAATACACGATTAAGAATCACCTTAGAAGAGTCATCCTCACTATCGTCCATTGAAGTGGATGTTTTGTATCTAACAATTGTACCTGGTACAAAGTGTGTAACAACTGTCATCCATACAGGCAGATAACTATCTGATTGTTCCCAATTTCCAAAAGTCATTTCAAGAGCATTTTGTTTAGTTGTCCAAGCTTTTTTGTATGACACGGTATAGCCAAATCGTTATAGCATGTCTGCAATCAAGATTTTGATTTGGATACCAGGATTTGTTTTCACTAAGTGCACAATATTATGAGCAATCACAAATGAGTCTAACCTAACATGATCTTGTGATATTCGTGAAGTTGTGCAAGTGTGAATACCATTTATTTTTTTCATCTCCCACATGCGCATCTTGTTGAAGGATGCTCTTTCCCTCCAATGACATCCATTACCATAGTGATTACACCTAACAGCATACCTGTCACTCTTGTTCTCTTCAACATCAAAATTAAATGAATGAACAAAATGAAATTCCTTAATGGCATTGACAGCTTCTTGTTTCGATTCAAATATCATACCTTCATAAAGGTCATTTGTACCCTAACTCCCTTTGTTGTTATATGGATTTGAGTATTCTAAATCTTCTAAAAGTTGGCTATTAATAGTGTCAAAATATGAAGATGACTAACTTTGTGTTTGACTGCTTGGTTGTCCACTATCGTGATCATTGTTGTCTTCATACTCGTCACTAAATTCGCTCACATTATCTCTTATTACGGGTTCCAAGGTAGTCATCTCTGGAAAAAATATTAATATGTTAGTCAAATTAATAATTAAATTGAAGTTTATGACATTAATTAAAAAACATATGTACAAAACTGTAAATTTACTAAGATAGACTACAACAATGAAACGTTATATAAAACCCTAACCTGAAGATTGTAAGGCATATTGATGAAAGAAGATGCAATTCTTGTGCAATATTTCAGATGCAGTTTTGTGATCTTAAGTTACTCGTATCATCACTTTATAACCAAATTGAATGAAGATGAATGCCAAATTTTCCATGAATATTAGTATATGCTTATCGTGTATAACTTCAATTTAAAGTTATGAATAGTGATATTTACTTTATCCTATACAACTTTAATTAAAGGTTATGAATATTTCAAAGTTACAAATATATTACAAAATAATTAATTGTGGTCACGCATATAACTGTACAACCGTCATGATGCATTGAATAGTGAAATAAAACCCTAACCATATATTATGTATACTATAAAATTTTAATTAAGTAAAAACATAACAATATATTACTTATAACATAAGTAGTATATTGTTAACTAAAACCCTCATATTACATAAAACCTTAATTAAGTAAACACTAACAATAAATATTGCTTATACAACCCTAACAATATATTGCTTATAACATAATTTTTTATTAAATACAACACTAACAATATATTAATTATAACATTACTTTTATTATTAACTAAAATCCTACTATAGCATAATTTTTAAATTTATTTAAGCAGCTAATAGTATATTACTTTTAACATGAAATATAAATTTCTTCAAACCGTAAATTTAATATTAACCCTAACTATTTTTTTTGCATTTTTATAATGAAAAATCGTGCCACTTAGCACGACTTTAAAGTCGTGTATCAAGCTACGACTCCTATCAAAATTGGTTCTATATTCAGCTTGAAGTCGTGGCCTTTGGTACGACTTCTAAGTCGTGACCATTGGTGTAAGACCCCAAAATTTTGAATCACAGTCAATTATTAGGGTAAAATGTTAATTAGTGGCAATACAAAAGATTTGGGAAAAATGACAAAAATGCCCCTGGACATTTTGGAAATGACCAAAGTGCCCTTAGGCATTTTAGCAAGATATTTTAAGAAGGAAATTTTATAAATACCCTGGGATGTCCAAAAATATCTTTAGGGCGACAAATACAGAGATACTCTGAATATTTTTCAGAAATGATGATTATACCCCTAGGGTGAGTGGTAAAATTACCAAAATACCCTTAGGTAAAAAATGACCAAAATGACTCCAGAAATTTGTAGGAACCAGAATATAGGATAGACTACTTTTATATAACAAATTATGAACAAGGTTGATGGCAGAGAACCTTAAACTACAATTTCTAGAAATTTTGGAAGATAGATTGAAGAAAACTTAACCTAGACTAACTTAGACATCAGAAAATTATAAGAAGATGATGGACATAATCTATGGAATTTTCTCCTAATTATGAGAGGAATAGGTTCCCTAAACAAGTTAGTTTAGTAATTATAGGCAATATGGACCAATAAGAAATTAGAATTTGCTATTACATGAAATATGGAAGAAAATTTGCTAATTTGGTTCTAGTAAACAAGCTTTGGCCGTATGATCTACTATCAAGGGAGAAAAAGCTTTTAGAAAAGTCAAAAATGAGTACATGAATGATTAATAAAACTTGGGAATTCCATTGGTCCATGTGGAAGTGGTCATTAATGTTCCAAGATATTTCATAAAGTAAAACTTTATCACCAAAGCAAGGTATACCATACGGTTGGAAGCCAAAACAAATGAAATAAGCTTTGTATTTTGAGGTGTACGTAGAGAAAGGGAGAAGAATCAAGAAGGAGGCCACTTGTACAAAGGAAAATGGTTAGCCAATGGGATCAAAACACATGGAAAGCTAGGTTATAAATGCTTAAGAGACATTTGAAGCAAATTTTATTTTGTTCCCTTTGGCAGAAGAGGTGAACATTTCTAGGCCTTATTTCAAAAATCCCAACGGTAAAAAGTTAGATATATGGGATAGTAGTATACCCTTAAAATTTTAAAGAGATCCAACGGTTAAAAAATTCAAAATGATTATTTTAATAACACAGGTTTTGGGAGAGATTTTGTGACTAAGCTAGCATTCCACATGAAAAAATAATTGAGGACTTGACCTTCAATCCTTGAAATCCAACGTGCACAAGAAAATAAAGGAGAAGGAGGAGAAATTTTCAAGAATTAGGACACATGGAAGGCAAAAATTGGATGGCTAATAAGAAGGAAACAAGTGGAAAGCAAGTCATGATGGCTTAGGAAGATATTTGCACTTCCTTAACACTCACAAATGAGTAGAAACCGGAATTGAAGCTTGGACAAGGGAAGATACGTGTAATTAAGAGACCAAAGGGAGAATGGTGTAGAAAAAATCAACAATTTGGCCACTTGGAGGAAGTAAAATAAGTAGCCAATAAGGAGAAGCCTAATGGAAAGCAAGATTATATTTTTGTAGTAAAAGCAAGCTTTTCCATCCTATATTAAGGTAGTAGAAACCGAAAACTTGGCTGCCCAAAGGGAAGCCAACCGTGCCAAAATACACTCCAAAACCTTTCCATTTCATTTCTTTCTAATTCTACTTTTACCTAGAACAAAATCCAAGGCCTACATGCTTGAAAGTTCACGTGAAGTATTAAGGAAATTA